>QANZ01042501.1:14224-26472 GCA_003254925.1 Chamaecrista fasciculata
CCCCCCCCCCCCCCCCCCCCCCCCCCCTCTTTTTTTCTTGAACTATTAATCATAAAATGGTAACGTTATTAAGTTCTGGAAATTTTAACATATCTTCATTGAGGGTAGGGTTCCGATGAAGGCCTTTGGCTTCTGTCTATTTCTAGGTGTTGTGACTTTTGTAATGAATAGAGAGGGGGAAAATAAATTTACATTGGAGAACCTCATTCTCATGCACCAAATTGCTCTATATTCTGTAGGAGTTCACCAATAAACTTATAGAGGAGGAGGAGTTATCAGAAGATCAAAAGGATGCCTTCAAAGTAAGAAGTAATAGAAGATATATAGTTGATTCTTGCTGTCCATATTTTTTAGGCCTTAAGTTAAGCTGATCCTTTTAATGTTGCAGGAATTTGTCAAGGAAAAAGTTCGTGAAGCTAAGAAAGCAAATAGAGAGGTACTTCAGTTGTTGCCATTGGTTCTACATACCATGTGCTGCTTCTTGCGTTTTTACCTATTTCCTTTCCTGTAGGCAAGGGAAGCTAGAAAAAAGGCCATTGAAGAAATGAGTGAGGAAGCTAAAGCTGCTTTTGACAATATGAGATTTTATAAGTTCTACCCTGTGCAAACACCAGATACGCCTGATGTATCAAATGTTAAGGTAGGTACCTGGGCATTCTCATGAGGCCCTTTGGAGTGTCAAATTTTGCAACATTTTAGATTATGCCCTGAATGTGACTTATGCATCTGTCTTACGTAATCTCTTGCCACTATATCTTGTGTTTTGTGGTCAATTCAATTAGACTTTGCATCATTGTTAAGTTGGCATGGGTGATGTTTTAGATGAGCTTAATATAATAATTTCTCTTATATTGCAGACATTTTAAGAGGGAGCGTATTTATAATGTTTGTCATACTCTTGAGTTTAAGTAAACTTGTAAGGGTGACTTAAATTTAATCTTGTAAGTATTAACATTCTTCAATAAATAGCTACTGAAATGTATATTTTAACATACCTAATAGTAAATGTTAAAGTAACAACTAGTAAGAGTCTTTATTGCATAACAAAAATAAAATTCATATATATAACCAAGATCCATAACATATAACAAACTCTGCATATAACAACAGCAAATGGAATAGGAAGATGCATTTTCTTAGCATTGCAAATAAAACCTATAAATTTTTTAAAAAATATTGAATTTTCTTATATGCCTTCAATAAAAGAAGCAGCACAATCTGTGTAACTGCTGGTGGAAAATTAAAACAAATGAGTAGAGAAGCCATTCAATGAAAGAAGAGAGCTTCTTCGCTTGTTAGATCAAGAGCTGCTACAATGTAAGGAGATATATTTGTTGCAGCTGCTCAAAAGAGAGACCAAAGCTTGAAAGGTTTCTTTTCTTGCAAGTATAATTTATGGTTGGTTTGAAGGTGATGTTGCAAAGTTATATCATATTTGCAGCGTGAGGGTAGAAGAAACACAGCAATACAGCATGGTATATGAGAGGATTTAACTTTTAACACAGCATTTTGTATCGAGCAAAGTAGGAAAAGAATTTAGGCTGTGATATCTGACCCAGAAACCAAAGAAAGAAGCCCCATTATTATTAGTAGTGGGTTCCGTATGCACTAAGATAGTAAGGGGCATGTGAATAATTTCTTGTAACTTTTTAAAAATATAAAATAAAATTTTAAAATATTAAAAATAATGATTTTTTAGGTTTATTGTATTTATAAAATAATGGTAGTGGTAGCGAGAAGTTACTTTACAGTTTTAGTTACTTTCCACTACTTTCCATTTTCTTTATTATTATCTTATTTTTATGTTATCTTAATATATAATTTTTGGGATAATAACAATGGGTATTATAACATTGGGTAAATCAGTCTCATCTTATAACTACTACTTTGTAAGGATTACTGAATTATCATTTCATTGATTCACAATGAATTTTATGGCTAAGCTGCTTACAAATTATTGAATGGAAAAGGAATGAAAAATTCAATACATGAAGATCCTTTTTCTGTCCTCATGCTTATATCTTATTAAAGCTTTAGCTGGTTACCAAAAGCTTTGTTTGTTCTTTAGCTTGAATCTTTGGGTAAAGCATAGACCTTTAGATGAATATTACACGTGATGATTTGCTAGCATGATTAAGAGAGATCTGGAATGATTGCTATTTTTTGTTATTCTACTTTCTGTCATGAAATTGATCATTTTCAGAATGCAATTTTCTTGCTCATATAATGTAAAATTGTGTTGCAGTCCCCATTCATAAACAGGTATTATGGGAAGGCTCATGAGGTTCTTTGATTGGTCCCAAGATGGAAATGGCAATAAGTCTTGCTGGTTTGTTTTGCCTATCTCAGCAGAGATTGTTTTTTTTATTAAGTTCAATGGGCAACCTCCTTGATGCCTCATCAAATTCTTGTTACCAAAGTAGCTGTGTTTAGGAACGAACATACGATGCAAAAATTGTACCTTCAATCCTAGTGAAGAAATGTAGGTGTTAAGATAGGAAGAATATCAGAGCTGTTTGAGTTTCCATTTTGTAGTGAATTTCTTTGATACCCAGGGGCTGCAATTTGAGTGGCTCCTGCTTGTGCTCTCAACGCTTTCTGAGATCTTTCATTTTTGCCATTCAATGTTAGAATGTTTTGTTAAGAAGCCAGATAAAGAAATGTTCCCTATTAGGTCCCCATTTGTTGTTTTTGTAACACCATGAACTTGTCATGTATTTATTAGAGGAAAGGACAGATTTTATAGTTGTTTCTGCAGCACTTTCAATGTTTGTATTTCTTTAATTTTCATCTTCCTCTTGACTCTTGAGCGTTATCTACCTTTACTCGATATTTCCAACTTAATCCAGAGTTTAGAATCGTAAGTAAGTTCCTACCTATTGGAGGATGTGTTACAGCCATCTACAATAGTCAGTGTACATCGTTTTCACTTTTCAGAATGTTTTCAAGTCAGTTGATTAGTTTGTATAACGTGCTCGAGAGCAAAAGCAAAAGATAATTAGTTTCGTTTTCGAAACATTACATAGTTCGGTGTTGAGCGTCTTGATGCAACGTACAAACATGAATGCAGTCCAAGCAACATTAATAAATAATAATATTAGTTATTTAGGCAAAAGCTAGTCGAGTATTTTAGTATTTTTTTCTTACAGAAAAAATTTAGGTGAGTTGAATTCGGTTCATCTTTTAGTATTCTTTTAAATGTAAAAGTACATTGTTTGGTTTTTTTTTTTTTGGCCAGAACATTGTTTGGTCTAATAGCAATGGAATCAACACAGTCTCCAAACTAACGGTTGAAATACACTTTTAGTAATGGTGAGTTCGTCTTTTCTCCTCCATCACTTTCAATTAGTGTCTTCTCGCACCTCTTAAACTACGTTTTTTTTTTGGCCTGACCTCTTAAACTATGGTAAGGTGACGTAAATTTAGGGAAGAAAGTAAATTTTCAAGCTATTTTTGATATAAACCAAAGATATTTACCGTTGGAATAATCTTTCCATTACGGGTCCTCCACTGAATCACCTCAACAATTTTTTATTTGGATAAAAAAATTTTGGTAATTCAAATTTTATGAGATAATTTTTAATGGAATTGTAAATTCCACCTGAATAAGTGGAATTTGGAAAAATCTCCTTTTGTCATTTATAATAGATTCATTACAGAAGTTAAAAATTTGACAACCTTAACGATTGAACAAGTAAAATTTTATTTTCAAATACAATGCTACACCACCACCAGTCCATATCATAACACATTTATATCTAGATATTTCTTTTATTTATTATACTGAGACAATACAACATAATTTTGATTTTTATTATTTACTTCTTTTAATTTTAAAGCTTCTTTTTAAAATCGCTTATCCTCTCCAAGTAAGATATTTTAATAACTAAGATTTAAATAACAGTAATTTAAATTTCTCATTTGATCCAAACAAATTATTTAAAATGTTGGAAATTGAAATAGTAACAATTCAAATTTTTAGTATTTAAAATTTGATAGAATTTAAAATGCAATAATCCAAACACAACCTTTTAGGATGTGTTTAGATAAAATAAATTTAAGAAGAAAAATAATTTTCTCCAAAAAAAAAGGAAGGGAAATAACTTTTGAGGGAATCTAAATTACTCTAAAATGTTATTTCTTTGGATAAAGATTCTTGGTAATTCAAGTTCCAAAGAAATTTTGAGATATTTTCTGCTGGAATTTACAATTGGGAAAATTCTCTCGTTTTTTTTAATCTAATTCATTATATAAGTATAAATTTTGACAATGACATGATAATTGATCACATAATTTCTTACATCCAAACACAATGCAATACGGACATCATTAACCGACATGACATATTATTTATTTAGATATTTTTCTATTATAGCAAGTCATTACAGCATACTTTTTGTTTTTATGATTCATTATTTTTAATTTTAAAGTTTTCTAAACAATAAATATAAAATTTACCATTTTGACGTACTTAGTGAACAATAATGTCTAAACAGTAATTTCTAAAAAGTATTTTTTGTATTGTCAAAGTGAGAAATTTGTTGTTCAAAAAAAAAAGTGAGAAATTAGCGTTGGACGTCTGTTGTTACCGGGTAGTATACGACTGCTGTTGGCTATGATTTGTTGCTGAAGTCTTGTCATCCGGAGTTTATCAATTCTCGTTTTTTTGCCTAAGTTGTTCCCTTGGAAGGACTCTTAGCGTACGAAAGCGCCTATGAGAATCTTAGTGTTTGCTTGGAAAGCTTGACATAGGGCTCTTCCGACTTTTTCGAACCTCAATAGACATCATCTCAGATGCGACGTGTTTTGTCCGTTTTGCGGTAGATCTGATGACTCGGTAGATCATGTTTTCTTGAAATGCCACTTTTTCATGACCGTTTGATTCGGGTTAGACATCTCGTTAAGGTCGAATACACCTATGTTCAGGAACACTCAGCTTTGGCTTGAATTCTGAACTCTACGTTAGAAAAAGAACCCGGAAAGGTTCGCCGTTGTTTGACTTACAGTGCTTCTGTGCATGGATGTGATTTGGAGGTTGAGAAACGAGACGATTTATATGCGTAAACACATCGCCTTGCAGAAGGCTATTCTCATGACAGTTACATCTAAGGAGGTTTTTCGAAATGTCTTTGGTAGTTTATATGTTTTTGCTTTTTCTATTTCGAAATTTTGTTAAGTTGTCTTCCGTCCAGTCATGGTGAGTTGACCTTTGGTACAAGCGACTCGGATGTGAGGCCTCCTCGGTCTATATTCCCCGCTATGTAGGCTTTAATTGCCCGGGATTCAGGCTCGACTTTTCTTCACTGTTTTTTTTATTATAATAATAATAATAAAAAAAGATAGGTCCAACATAGAATGCAAAAACAAGCAATTTTCATAACATTAATTCAATTGTTACATCACCACAAAAATTTTGCAGTTCATCATTTACAACATTTGACTAATATAACTTAACAGGAGCTCCGGCCCGAAACAGGACTTCCCTAAACTTATACATGACAGACTCAAAATAATTAGCAATTTATGAAACTATGCATCCCTAGCTTTCAGCAAAGACAATCTGCTTGACTCTACTCTCTAATCAGCTTAGAAGGAGGCAAATTACATGCCCAAAAAGGTTTTCAGGGGGAAAAAACTGGCTTCAACCACTTACATTAGTCAAATAATTAGTCACCTTCAACCGACAATGATCTTTCCATTGACCAAAGCTAGCAAAAGGCATGAGACCACAAGAAAGTGGTAGAAACACCAGTAAAGTAGCATAGAAAAGAAATCGGCGAACCCAATACGGGAACTTTTGATTACTCTTTGTTGTTTGTGGTGCAGTGACTGGTCCATTGAGGATTCTGAACAGCGTTGGTGTGCAGACAATTGATAAGAAATGCAGCAAGCAGAGAATCTCCCAGTATAAGAGCCAGATATAACCACTCCCTCCCAATGTACCTACACAAAGCTTGCCACAATAGCCACAAGCAACTCCTAGCAGCAAAAGAATGAAAGTAACAGGCATTGTCTGCGTCGTTGATGTTGTTGAACGCCAGATGAGCAAATATGCAATGGCACAGATCATTAAGAAACCAAATCCCATTCTACTCATGACTTGAACTTGACACCACAAAACATTCATCCTTGAACTGAAAGAGGACACTGACTTGGGAGTCCACCAGGAGCTGACTTCCTAAAATAGATAAAACAGAGGTATAGACATTATTTTCAGAGAAAATATTAATGTTATTATATGCAGCTAAAATCACCACTTTTCTATCCTATTTACACCTTAATTAACATTAGTTATTTGCATTACAGTTACAAGAGGCACGATGATCACGTCAGTCCCCCATTGACACAGATGTCCTAAAATAAATAAATGCTAATCAATGCAATGAAAAAAAAAATCTAATCTCAGGTTGAAGAGAACTACAGATCACTACTACACAAGATTATTAAAGGTAATAATTACTAAGAGCTTCAAAAAATCTCCGAAAAGCTCCCTCATTGTGCATTTGTTAATAGGGCTACTAGATGAATAGTTAAACAGTTTATATGGCAATAAGTTTCACTGATATTTCTCATAAATGTGAAGCCAGAGTATCATGAATCATGAAACAACATGCATTGAACCAACTGAAGCCAAAAACGAAGGCAATACTTACCTCTGTTGAGGGTGTGCATGATGCAGTAGCTTCTGCAATCCGCTGATAGGAGTAAACATAAGCACCATAAAGAAGTGAAGATGACATAACAAGCAGACCAGCAATAAGGCAGTCAATGCACTTCTTGTTCAGCTCACCATGTCTCAGATCTTCTAACTGATTCTTGAACTTTTCAGCTTTAAAAGATGCCTTTGATATTCCCATTTCTAGCTTTGCTCTCTCTAGATAATTTAAGTCAAAGTTGAGAGCCAATTGTGTCTCTTTCATTTTCAACTTCTTCATTGTAAGGCTAAGTTCAAACGCCTTGAGGTCATTGGAACGACTTTGTTCCATGACAGATTTCTCAAGGAAACTAAAACTGGAATTATTTATTACAGTCCCAGAGGAGATTGGAGAAAGAGAAGACAATTGGTTTAACTGCCCAGGCACAGTAAGACTGTGATTGACCAAATCCATAGGAATGTTCTTCATAACCTCTTCACGGTTATTTAATCGATCTTGAGTTTCAATATGGAAGACTGCCTCTGACCTAATATCCTCCAAGACAACATCTCTTTTGCAGTTTCCTTTGTCAAGAGTCAGTTCAGAGGTCGCAACTTCTCTCCTTATGTTATCAAATGCACTTTCTTTATTCACAGTAAGACTGTGATTGACCAAATCCATAGGAATGTTCTCCATAACCTCTTCACGGCTATTTATTCGATCTTGAGTTTCAACATGGAAGACTGCCTCTGACCTAATATCCTCCAAGACAACATCACTTTTGCAATTTCCTTTGTCAAGAGTCAATTCAGAGGTCGGAACTTCTCTCCTTATGTTATCAAATGCACTTTCTTTATTGGCTGTAGAACATTCGTATATTAATCTTAGTGTACTCAGAGTGCTAGAAAATGATTGTTCAAAGTTCCTTGTCAAACCATCTAGCTTGTCTCCAAAAGCCTGTAGTCAAAACAAGTAGCATGCAGATATTAATCAGCAAAATGAAATTGCTTATCGTTGATGAATGTAGTAAAACTGCAATCAAGAGATGAACCCGTGGTAAATATGTGGCTTACATTGGCTAAAGACTCTCTGACAGCCGATGTGCACATCTGCAAGATTTCAAAATAATGGTCAAGCCTCAAACCAATATTGGTAAACATAATCAGCATCTGTTTCCAAGGAGGCACAAACATGTCTATGACATTTGACTTTGGATCTGCTATATAAATTAATCATCCTAAAACAGCACAGGATAAAATTATGAGGCTGATTATGCCGATAATATTTAGTATTATTTCCTGGATATCACAATTATATGAGATATAACAAAATAGCAACATGGGCACCTCTAGAAATGCTCTCTAAATAGAAATGCCTAGTTTATTAGTTATTACATAAGTTTGTGTAAGTAGAAAAGAAAATTACCAATGTAAGATGATCCGGGGACATTCTTTCAGCTGCTGCATCTCTTCTATACAAAACCTAAAACAAAACAGAGCCCATACAATGATATTAAGTGTTAATAGTAAAATCTACAGTAGTTACAGAATTTATTACGTTAGGCATTATATCTCAGTAACATTATTACATTAGTATATTACAACATTTTGCATAGCCCACATCTCGTTGATATGTAATGCTCAATGACATAAATGGAGCTTGGTAAGAAAAGGGGGAACTGAAGCAGCAAGATGTCAAAACTGTATTTGAGGCAATATTCAAGAAATGAGCGATAAGAATTTACATAGCTTTAGAGTGAGGCACTTGTAATTATTCAAGGCCTAAAATCATTACACATGAACCAATTTTATTCATATCTCATACAACACAAACAACTAACCAAAACATCAACCAAGAAGGATAAGGATAGGGCACATAGAGAAGGCAAGTAATTATTCAAGGCCTAAAATCATTACACATGAACCAATTTTATTCATATCTCATACAACACAAACAACTAACCAAAACATCAACCAAGAAGGATAAGGATAGGGCACATAGAGAAGGCAAGTAATGTTAAGAGGAAGAAGCATACAGCCTTTCATAAAGAGTTGCCCCATAATGTCCATGTGTGAGGAAGACAGATGGAATTGGCTATAAGCCTTCATGAGTGCCAAGGACAAAATGCCATAGCCATCTCCTTCAGCAGGTGTGAAGTCCAAATTCTAAGACCATGAAACAAAAATTAAGTCTCTTAAACTACAACATACAAAGGCCTCTCTTCAATTTAACACAAAGCATGACAGGCACATACAACAAGGAATTTAAAATGGCCAGTCACCAGCACCAAATCCAACTTCAAACAACAAAGTACCTAAACATTACTTTTCACTGAAATATTCTCCAATTTATACTCCAACATAATCCTGCAAAATAGATCAATTTACTGCCAGTATTGTAGCAAGTCTACAAGCACAGAAATATTATTGAATTACTTTTTAGTTGTTGAGTACAAGCTTTCGTTAAAGTAGTGTGCTCCTAGAATGTGCAAGATGACTTAAAAACCTAACATGTTCCTAAATTTGGTACTGATACTATTCAAATATAGGATGAAAGAATGTAACTTCTTGAGACAGTCTAACACTTTAAAAATTAGGGATTTCTGACAAAGAGTATTTATTCAAAAATCAGAACCGCAATAATGAAAAAAAAAAACTGGTATGTATATATCACTCATAGTCATAGACAAGTTCCAATCACCAAAACCATAAGCATCCTCACAGTCAACAAACACACATTAATGAGGCAAATTACAATTTACAAATAGATAGTCGGCTACTACAAAAATAAAGAAAGCGAAGAGAAAAGGCACCTGAGCCATTACAGCGGCAAAAGACATTCCTAGAGGAAGCCCAATAGTAGCAACAGCATCCCGATTACGGCGAATCAGGGTTCTAGGGTTTCGTCGTTTGCAGGGTACACCGATACTCCTGCGTGAAGAAGAACCCATAGAAGAAGAAAGACTCGATGTCGACGATGGCGGTTCCGATTCCGAAGCATTTAAGACTAGCCTCTTCTTCGCTGAAGCTCTCTTCTTGCAACTGTTAAGAAGTTTAAGCTCACTATTGATTGGTCCTTCGAGACAAAACTCGGCATCGGGATGCGAGCAATGGTCGCTGGAATCTCCGTTGTCGGCGTCGTGGTAATTATTGCAGAGTTGGGGTTGAAGAGAGGAAGAAGAAGAAGAAGAAGAAGAAGCATCCATGGAATGAAGAATGAAGGAAGAGGAGCCAAAATTCAAACAAGCAACGTTATAGAAAAAGGAGTGGGTGACACCATATATATGGTTTGGTCATATGATTTATTAGTATTTAGGATTTTAGTTTCATATGATATTATCTTAATGATCATATCTTAGTGTACTCACGGCGTAAGTACTACGCTCCTACGGCGTAAGTACTACGCTCCTACAAAGCTTAATTTCTTTTGTCTATAAATAAAAAAAATTATTTAATTCTACCAAAAAAAATATTTAATTTTATTATACAAAATTGTAGGACTTGATTGGGAGGGGGTGATATTATCATTAATGAGATTGGAAGGTATGGGATGAGATGTGGTAAGATGAGTTAAATTAACCATCTAATTGATTAAAAGTTTAATAAAAAGGAAAGTAATGGTTAATTATTTTGTAATATTATTAGTGTGATGAGATGAATTAAAATTTGAAATTTTTAATGATAACTTTATAAAAAAAATATAATATACATCAATCTTTAAAATTTGAAAGTAAAGTTTTAAATTATTTTAAATCTCCCAACTCAGAAGTTTAGAAAAAAATAAGCATTTGAATAATTTAAAATGATTTGCTTTTTGAATAGTTTGCAAATTATCATAATCCATCTCACTTTAGTCATTAATTAAATTCACAATAAATGATTTAGAATTTTAAACCATTCACTCCAACTCAACTTTTAAAATCATTCTCTCATGTGTTCAGCATGTGTTACGTGACTGCCCTCGCGCTATGACAGTGTGGAATTCTTTTCTTTCTGGGCAGGAGAGAAGTCGTTTCTATAATCTTCAACTTGAGGATTGGCTTGGGAAAAATATAAGTGGAAAGTTTAAAACCATAACTGGAAAATTCTTTGGGGTGTGACTATCTGGCACTTGTGGATTTGGAGGAACAATTCTTTGATGAATGAGAACTTCAATATGCCGCATAGACCTGACTTAGTTATTATTAGGTACATTTATTTCATTATTGAGGCTAACCAAGTGAATAAGCATAGTCCTAGCGCTTTGAAAGTGGATGTGCCTATTATTTGGAAGCCCCCTGATCAAGGTATCTTTAAACTTAACACTGATGGTGCTGCGAAGGGCATGAATGGGCCGGCAGGGTGTGGTGGACTGATTAGAGATGAGAACGAAAGATGGATTGTGGGATTTACCAAAAATTTAGGGACTTGCACTGCGTTCAAAGCTGAGGTTTGGGGTCTCCTTGATGGGTTGAAGTTGGCGAAAAATCTGAGCTTGCCAAAGGTGTGGGTTAAATGTGACTCAAACGCTGTGATTCAACTCGCCAAGTCCACTAAAATAGGAGGAGAAGGAACGGCTATTATGTTTGCATAAATAAGGAAGTTGATGAATGAGGATTGGTGTGTGAAGTTAACACATACATACAGGGAAGAGAATAAATGTGCTGACTGCCTTGCAAATTGGAGCTTGGAACATGGGCTGGGTTACAAGGATTGGCGGAATAAACCTGATGGAATTAGTAACATAATGCTTGGTGATGCTTTAGGGGTTTCTACCCCTCGTTTAATCTTGATGTAATTTTTTGTTTCGTTTGTCTTTTTGGACTTTTGCCCCTTTTACTCATAAAAAAAAAAATCATTCTCTCAATCAACCTCACAAAAATTGTAGTCTTTTTTTTGGTAAGTCAAACTAGCTCAAATATTTTATGTTTTAAAATCATTGGAAATTAAAAACATCTATTTGCTAAACATCACTTAAATCTTTAGCAGCAAAAACATTTGTTTTATCTTAAAATTTGCAATTTTGTTTTCTAAACCTTTTTATGTTAATTTTGCTCTTAAGATTTTATTTTAGAATTAATTTTGTCCAAAATCTTAACTTTATTTATTTTACGAACTGAAAATATTAACATATTAAAGTGTCTACCTAAGGGCCTGTTTGGGAACTTGTAAGTTCAATCCAATCTCAATCCAATCTCAACCTATGAGATGAGATGAGATGATGTTGAAATTAGGATGAGATGAAGTGTTTGGATGGTTTGAGAGAAAATGATGTATAATAGGGTGTGAAATTATATAAAAGGGTATGTAATGATTGTGGTTGGTTGAAATATGATTATGGACTTTTTTAATTTGTATAGGGATAGAAATGGTATGAAATAATGATGTTGAGATTGAGATTGAGATGAGATGATAGGTGTTTGGGTGGGGTTTGACTGGGGTTTGACTGAGATGATATTTGGATGAGATGCTCTTGGAAAGCGTGATTTCTCAATCCTATAGGATGATGGATTTTGGTCCATCCTATTGGATGAGATTATGGGGCAAAATGAAAATAACATTAAAATTCTTTTGAGAATGCAATTTGGTCCATAAATTTGTATCCGGCCAATTAATCAATCCCTAACATGTGTGA
>QANZ01042501.1:39738-59573 GCA_003254925.1 Chamaecrista fasciculata
TTTTTTTTTTTTTTTTTTCAGTTTTCCAACTGCTGATGTGACATTTAACGTGCCACGTCAGTAGTTAACGGCCACGTCAACGTCTTCACTAACGGTGATTTTATGGAAGGACTAATTTGACTAATGTTAGTAATATTCGGGGACCAATTTGTCAATTTCCTTAATTCAGGGACGAATCTGTCAGCGAGGCAATAATCCAGGGACCAATTTGGGAGTTTACTCATACTAAAATATGAAAGACTAAAATAAATTTTTTTTTATTTTCCATATCTTAACTTTTTTTTTTTTGTAAAAGAAAGTTTAAGTGAGTGGGGTCTTGGAGATTCATCAAGGTCAAGGCATGCCTTCAATCTCTATGAGCGCCAGATGTATTTACAGATCTTCTACCAACAAAGCATTTACATTAGCTGTGGAATTCAAACTCACAACTTTATAAGTTATAAGTTAACTCCTTACCAACTGAGTTAACATTTGTTAACTCCATATCTTAACTTTAAAGCCTTGAATAAAAAGGAGAGGAAAAAATTAATAACCAAGGTTTTAAAGACTTTACAGTTTTTTAATTTTTTTGCAATGTGATGTAATGGAATAATTTGTGTCTGAAACTAGTTTGGGTATTAGAATTTAGATCAGTTACAACCTGTCAAGTCTTTCAATAATAGCAAAATTGTATCGGAAAATATCAAAAGCCCGCTAACAGAAGCTACCAAACAGAATTTTGACACGTGGAGCCTCTTTAACCGATATGCCTATGCACATCGATCATACATTTTTCTATTAAGATTTGCATTTAGAAAATTACAATTTTGTTTGACGATGAGTTTTGTTGACTGAAAAAATATTTTTTTAATTTTTTATTTAATATTTCAGAAGAGGAAGATAAATAGTAAAGACAGAGATAAACGTCTAATATGGGTTTGTTTAGTGAATTAATCATTTAACTACACTTATAAAAAATAAAATTATAAAATTTATTCTCTAAAATATATAATTAAAATTTAACGGTAAATATGATTTTTAGCACAAATCATTAAGTATAATGCTAACAAAATTCATAATCAGATCAAATTAGTTATTAAATTTCAATTAGTATATTTGATAAAAAGACTAAATTGATTGCAATTACAATCTTTAAGAACTAAATTTATAATTTTATCTATTAAGGGCTTAATGTATATTTTTTAGAATCAAATAATTAATTTACTCCTTTTTTTAATATTGGTGTAGTTTTCTACAATGCAAGTTCTTTATACAATCCAATACTAATGGTATATTTTATTTAGAGTATTAAATATATAGAATATGTAATTAGTTATATGAAAATGAAAAAAATTACGTAAAGTTTTTATTTTTTATTTTTTTATCACGATTTTTTAAAATTAAAATTTTTGTATATCTTTTATTTTTTGATAATTAGTTATGCGAAAAATTCTTTATTATATATATAATTGGTCATGTAATTTTTTTTTTGCTACCGATTTTATATATTATTAATGAATCTTATATAAAAAAAATATGTTTAATAAAAAATTAAAATAAAAAGTAATTAAAAGCTCTTAAGAATAAGAATGTTGCCCGAAAACTCATTTTCAAAAAACTTTTATAAGTTTATTCACGCTATTCCATCGACGCTTTGTAACTCAACCCATATATACTTTTTCCTTCACTTTATTCTCATCAGTTATCATATCACATTCTGTTGTGCATTACAAATAAAGAAGTGAAAATGAAATTTAACTTGATCTTGCTTGTCCATTTGGCTCTCTGCTAATGCTTATTAAAGTCTTGCAAGATTCATGAACGAACAATTTTGGGTGGGTGGAACAATAAATAGTTTTCTTTTTTTGGTTGGAGCAGTTTCTATTCAAATATTCATATTTTATAGGAAAAAAATTATGGAGATGTTAAGTGTTGGGGCATCCAACTTTTTCACCGTCTAATTTTTTTTCGTTTTTTTATTTCGAGATTTATATAACATAAATCTTAAGATAAAAAAATAAATTGGAGGATAGATCAAAGTTGAGTAACCCAACACCTATTATCTATAATTAAAATAAAATTGAGGGTATCAAAAAAAATCTATAATTAAAATTGAGCACAAATTTTGATAAAAATATTCTTATTGAGGGGATATATCCCTATTATGAGACCTTCCAACTCCAATAAAAATTAATCATTATCTATACAATTATAGCATACTACATAACAAATAGGTGAAAAAATTTTGTGGTAGTATAAAAAAATTGAGTTGGATAGAATGGGATGCCCATTAATTACTCTCAATTAGATATAAACACAAAATTAAATAATAAACTAAATTTATACAAAGTTTATTATATTTTTATTTTTACAAATTTGATTGAGAAAAACCAAGTTAGCTAACAACCCTCTCAACCAAGTAATCTCATAACATGAAGTTTATTTACATGGCATAATATTCAGATTCTGTGGAAGATTTGGAGACCCTATATCATACTTCTTATTCTTCCATATTGACATAAAGGAATTCTCAAGAAACATAAAGCATTCAATTATAGAGCCCAATCAACATCACTTAATGCATTAGACCCTGTTTTTATGTGCTTGTTTTTTGCACTTTTGAATTTATTTTAGGCTAAAAGTACTTTATACATATTACATACATTCTATTTGTCAAACCATATTAAAATTAAAGTGCCATATGATGAAAATTCCTTCTCAACCACCATCCCTAAATTAAAGAAGTAGAAGTAAAAGCTAGAATTAACTAGTACAAGTACTCATACTACAATGATACACCTATGAAATCTTATAACTATCAAAAGTCAAAACAATCCAATGTAACAAGAATTACTATTTGGGAGCCTTTTTTGTAATTTCCACCACAAATCTGCGTTTCCTCATTTCTTGCCAAGCACACGTGCATTTCCTCATTTGTCTGCAAAGTTTCCTCTGCCATGCATGGATTAGTAAAAACTAAAAAAGTTACAAACTTTTACATTGTCACACCAACTAGTTTAGGGAAATTGCATAATAGAACCCAATTGCTTGGGATTTCAACGAAATGAAGTTGAGATGAAAGTGGGTGATGGGTGAAATGAAGTTGAGTTTCAGTTGCCGATGGAGTGAGAAACGAAAGTGGGTGAACTATATGAAGATTGCGAATTGAAGAAGATGGTGTAGAATGGAGAAGAAGATGGGAGAACTGAAGAGTTTCGGTGAAAATGATATTATTATATTTCTTGAGTAGCAAAAGTTAAAAGATTCAAAATGGAGATTTTTTTTTTCATTGTCGAAAAACTTTACCCACGACATTGTTACACTTTTGTCAAAATTTTCAAGTTCCGTTTTTGTAAATAATACAAAAATATTATTTATTTGTACAATACCTCAAAAATCAAAGTTATTATCGAGATACTCTTTTCGCGTTATTGTGACGCGAGTAATTTCGGGTCAGTTCGTTTCCGTTTTTTTTAGAATTTGTTTTGATTATAATCATGTTTTGATTATAATCAAATTTGATTATTTTTGTAGTGGTGGATGATTGTTGATTATTTGTGTGAAATTATTAAAATGGGTATGTAATGATTGTGGTAGGTGGATAAAAAGTAAGGAAATTGATAAATTGTATAGGGGTATAAATGGAAGAAAAAGTTGGAAAAAGTAAGGTGTGATTTGATTATAATAAAAGTGTGTTTGGATGTGATTGTTGTTGTGAAAAAAAAAACAAAAATGTTACTGTTTGCCTTGAAAAACGTGAAATCTTGATTATTTTTGTGAGTAGGTTGGGGGATGTTTTTCCGAATCGGTGCACCGTTTCATTTTTTGCCTACGAAACGGTGCACCAACGAGGATTAAATTGTCTTTCAGTGTCGAAATTCGGTGCACCAGCGAAGAAAATCGGTGCACCATTTAACATGAGATGAGAGAGAAAGAAAAAAGGTCTCCGGACCCGAAATAACAATGCAATATGGCTTAAACTTTTTATTCTCCTCTCTCTCTCCTTCACTCTCCTTCTCCCTCGGCCATGTTTCTCTCCTGCAATTACCATCACTAGATTCTACCGTGGCTTTTTGGCTTGAGAGTTAATGTATCCTGCAATTACCATCAATTACCATCACTCTCCTATCTCTCTCCTTCACTCTCCTTCTCACCATTTAACCAGATTCTACCTTGTTTCTCTCCTTCGAACCTGGTACCTTCGCCTCGGCGAAACATATATATATATATATCCTGCAATTACCATCATCATCTATCCAAGATTTCATCAAAACTAAATAAAATTTCTCAACTCAAGGAAATACTAAATAATTCCCAAGGATTATGCTACTATAATGGAACTGGGTTGAAGAGGATGCAGAGAAATGTTTCCCTTTTGGCATTCGAACCCGAAAAAATTAAGCATTTATCCCTTGTCAATCAATTACGATACAAATTGGTGAGCCAAGTTTATAGACCTCGTCAATTTGAAGTTCTTGGATCTACATTCCATAACTCCATTTCTGAGAAAAGGGTGAGAGAGAGACGAGAAACAAGAGTGAGACTGGGAGAGACGAGAGAGGAGAGAGATTGCTTAATATTTTGGGCTAAAATAACATTTTAGCCCAAGTTCAATTTTAAGTATTTACAAGTTGGCCCAATATTCAGTTAAATGACAATTGTGTCCTTGTGATGTGTGATGAAATATATTAGAGTATAGGTAATTATAGGTATATATATAGGGGTATAAGTGTAATTGAGTGTGTTTGATTATAAAAAAATCATGATTATAATTTGATCAGAAAAAAATCGAAAACGAACACGCTTATTACGATTATAATCAGAACAGATTATAATCAAAACGCAAACGAACTGGGCCTTCATCTAGTGTTGGATTATTTTGTTAAATATCTAAGTATGGAGTAGCACTAATTATATGTTTAAATTAAATTTTAATAATTTTGATATTAAATCACCCATGTTAATAAAGCTTAATTGGATCTGGTCATATTCTTTAGATTAAAGAAGTCAACTTGTGATAGGTCAAATTAATTTTATATTCATGCAGAGAAATGAGGCTTAAGCTGCTGTTTAATAAGAAAAGATGATCCATCCTATCTCATTAATCTTATAGTTCTACGTACCTTCCATGTTATTTATGCACCTTCAAAATATATATATATATTTATATATTATTTTATTGAATGTTAATTTAGATATTTATATGTAAAACATAAATATATGTACTATTATATTATTTTATTGAAATAAGGTTAATATATATATATATATATATATCTTATATTATATGGCTCCACCTCTTTCTGGTCGTCCATATTTTAAAATTATAGTACAAAATTAATAATAAGAGGAAAAATATTATTTGATCCCTTCTTTTTTACTGAGTTAATGATTTAGTCCCTCATTTATTTTACATACAACGGGCACGCAAAGCCTCTAGTATTTAATGTACGTAGCAACTTGACTCTCTCTCTCGTTTTGCACTCTCTGTGTGTTATTTTCTTTCTTGTTTACGGGGACCAAATTGCTACTGCATAGTCTATTTTGTATTGGAATTAAAATATGGCTACTTCATTCACAGGTTAATTTTCTTGACTAAAATATTGTTAGCATCTAGTACTAGTCACGTTAAGTTAGTTCTAAATTAAAATTATGTTATCATAGTGTGATTTTTTATTTTATATTTAAAAAAAATTGAATCACATAATATTAGCTAGATAGTGTAATTGGTTGGCATGAGATGGAACTCATGTCACCGTAATACAAGTCTTATTTATAGAGTTGTCAAAATAGGTTAGGTTTTATAGACTGATCTATAGTCTTATAAAATAAGTTAGGGTCGAACCACAAAAATGAACTAATTTTTTAATTAGAACTTTTTGAGTTCGACCCTAATAAGAGTAGGGCCAAAAAGAGTTAGAGATGAGTTTTAACAAGACTAACCCTAATTATTTATTATTATTAAAAAATATTTAAATCATTATAATAAATCAATTTTTTAATGTTCATTATTTAAGGGAAGATAATACAAATCATCTAGTGATGGATGACTAAATAATGAATAATTTTGTGAAATATATATATATATATTACTCATTTTCACTTTAAAATTAATAATTTTATTATGGAATTTTGAAAATATTAAATAACTATCTAAGTTGTGAGTTGTGATATTATTGTAATTTATTAGTAAATGTTTTTCATATTAAAAAAAATTATGTAATTGAAATTTTAATTATATTTATATTATAAAAAATTAAAACAAAATTAACAAAAGGCCTATAGTGCTAGACCTAAGCCCTAATAAAATCGGGTTGAGCTTGAATTTTTTAGCTCAAATTTAAAGACGAGGTTTTGAGTCTGACCCTAATTAAATTAGAGTTATGTAGGGTTAGGATCAGGTCGGACTAGCCCATTTTGACAGCTAGAGTCATCTTGATAAAATCTTCGATTTTTAGGCATTGTGTAAATAAAAATTATATTTTTGTATTATTTTTAAAAAAAACCTTTAGGCAAAAATACTGTTAGTACCCCCAACGTATGAGGTTATTTTCAGTTATACCCCCAACATTTTTTTTGTCAATTGTACCCCGAACATTTCACATTTGTGTCAATTATACCACAGCTCGACACTTTTTTTGTTTTAAGGTCCTGAAGTTTTTATTATTTAAAAATCCTCCATTCTCTCGATATTTTTCTTATACACGAGTCTCTAACTAATTACAAAACAATCCGAAATGTTTGTCATCTTTAACGAAATGGTCCATGCAATTGAGAAACCCGAAAAATCTCTCCCCTCTTTTTTTTTCATAGTTTTGGCAACCACACACAAATTCATCGGTGAGTCTCGGATATAGAAAAATTGAGCAGAAATATTAATAGCTCTAGCTTTTGGCGTTAACACACAATCTCTGGTGGCGACGTCATCGTAGTCGTCAAAATTGAGAAGTAAAGTAACTTTAAAACCCTTTTGGAGAGAGACAAAATAAAAAGATGAGTGAGAGAGACAGTTGTACGGGAAGAAAAATGGATGAGAACGCCGTAATTTAGGGGAAACTAGGAAGCTGAAGATGACGACGAGAAGGACCATGTTAATGGGATGGAGAATAGAGTGGACGACGACGATGTAGTGTGGTGATGATGTTTTATGATAAAAGAAGGAGGATTGTTAATGGTTTCTAAGGACCTGTTTGTTAAAAATGACAAACATTCTGGACTATTCTATAATTAATTAAAGGTTGGGATATAATTGACTCAAATATAAAATTGGAGGCATAATTTACAAAAAAAAAAAAGTTAAAATTATAACTGAAAATGAATCTCATATATTAAAAGTTTGTGTAGCCCAAGCCCACATGTCCGAATTGGGGCAATTATGTAATTACAAATCATTTGGTCGATCACCTCTCCCGCTACAATTTCCATCCCTTTTTTTTTTTGGTGATTACAATTTTCATCCTTTTAGTTTTGCCTACATTTCTCTCAGTTCTCAGAGCTAACAACGCCTTCACCTCACATGCCACTTCGAGCTCGCTCGTAGCAGTAAGCAACTTGAAAGCGAAACCAGTAAGTAAGAGCTGAATTTACGCTTGTCTTCTTCATCACATACACACCTACAACCATGAGAAATGGTCAGAATCCGATCCTCTGTTACTCCACTCTTGAATCCTCTTTCAATCTTCTCCACTCTTCCTCATTGGAACTCCCACATAAGAGACGCCGTCAACCAAGGCCATCCCGAAAAGTCCCTTCTTCTCTTCCGTCAAATGAAGCGACGTGGTCTTCAACCCGACAATTCCACCTTCCCCTTCGTAGCCAAAGCATGTGCCAAACTCTCTGATCCCACACACTCCCAAATCATCCACACCCACGTCGCCAAATCATGGTTTCAATCGAATCTCTTTGTGCAAACCGCGATGGTTGACATGTACATTAAATGCGGTCAACTTGAAGACGCACACAACCTGTTCGACGAAATGCCAGTGAGAGACGTCGCTTCTTGGAACACGATGCTTCTGGGTTTCTCTCAGGCGGGCTTCTTTGATAGGGTTTCGTGCCTTCTGCATCAGATGAGGCTTACGTCGATTCAGCCTGACTCCCTCACCGTTTTGGCTCTGACTCACGCCGTTTTGCACACGAGAAACACTAAATTTGTGAGTGCGATACATTGTTTTGGAATTCGGGTTGGGACTCTTGTTGATGTTTCGGTGGCTAACACTTTGGTTTCTGTATATGCTAAATGCGATGATTTAGGCTCGGCAGAAGCAGTGTTTGATGAAATTGATGGTTTCTTGAGGTCTGTTGTTTCCTGGAATTCTATGATTGCATCATATGCAAATTACGAAAAACATGACAAGGCTATCCTTTGTTACAAAGGGATGCTAGATTCTGGGTTTTTACCAGACATTAGCACCATTCTCAATTTGATTTCATCATTTGTGCAACCCAAAGCGCTATTTCAAGGTTTACTGATACATTCTCATGGAGTTCAGTTAGGCTGTGATTTCGACATATGTGTGGTTAACGCTCTTATTTCTATGTATTCCAAATTTGGAGATTTAAATTCTGCAAGATCTTTGTTTGATGGCATGTCTGGCAGAACTTGTGTTTCTTGGACTGCTATGATCAGTGGGTATGCTGAGAAGGGATATATGAACGAGGCATTAAGGTTGTTTAATACGATGGAATCAACTAGTGATCAAAAACCTGATTTGGTCACTGTGCTTTCTTTGATTTCAGGTTGTGGTCAAACAGGGTCGCTTGAGCTTGGAAAATGGATCGAGTCTTATTCCATTGTTAAGGGATTGAAAGATAATGTTGTAGTTTGTAATGCACTGATTGACATGTATGCTAAATGTGGAAGTATCAATGAAGCTCGAGAGCTTTTTTATAACATGACTAGCAAAACTTTGGTTTCCTGGACAACTATGATTACCGCTTGTGCTTTGAGTGGAGATGTTAAAGAGGCTCTGCACCTCTTCTCTATGATGGTAGATTTAGGAATGAAACCAAACCACATAACATTTCTTGCTGTTCTTCAAGCTTGTGCACATGGAGGTTTACTAGAGAAAGGATTGGACTGCTTTAGTACAATGACTCAAAAGTACAGTATTCGTCCTGGTATAGACCATTATTCTTGCATGGTTGATCTTCTTGGTCGTAGGGGACAACTTAAGGAAGCTTTGGAGATTATTAAAAATATGCCTTTTGAACCTGACGTGGGAATATGGAGTGCGTTGCTCAATGCTTGCAAGCTTCATCATAAGATGGCAATGGCTAAGTATGTGTTTGAAAGGCTTTGCGAAATGGAGACAAAGGTGGCTGTCCCATACGTGGAGATGGCAAACGCATACGCTTCAACCGGATTGTGGAATGATGCTGCAGCTGTGAGAAGAAAGATGAGGCATCTCAACGTGAGAAAATTTCCAGGACAAAGCATTGTTCAAGTGAATGGGAAATCTGCGGTGTTCACAGTAGAAGATAGAAATCACCCTGAAGCATTGTGTATATACGATATGCTTCATGGTCTGACTTTGCATTGTAAACGAGGACTATTAGCTCATCCAGAGGAGAATTCTGAATATGAATGGGAATGAAACTATTTGTAGAAGTGTAAAGCTCGGAATGAAAATTTTTACAGAAGGACCACTTATACTGCTTGTGCTTGAAGTATTGCACTATTACTGGATAAACAGGTCATTTATTTTTACCTAGCCGTTAATTTTGTTGGCAGCACTGTCAACACGGATGGCTTTCTTTGAATAGTGATTGGTTTGGTCACTCTGGTAGACCGATTAATAGTTATGTCACCGAAAGGTCTTTCAAGAGTTTGGGAGGGGATAGAAGGGAAATTATGCAGCCTGACACGTATCTCTGGGTAGAGAACTAGGTACACAGTTGCCAATCTAATCTATCTAATTATTCTATATTAGAAAGACTAGGTCATAATGATCTTGTTCTCTTCAAAGAATACCAACTGATTGATTCTTGTTGGTGCGATGTACAACTGTGTTATAACCATTTTGACAAACAAGCATTGATAAATTCCTAGCTCCACCGTTTAATTTACACATTGTTGTCCTCCATTGGCTGGAAGTAGAGAAAATTTATCTTTTTGTCCATAAATTTGTCCCAAAGTTATGATTCAGTTGTCGTTGCATATTAAAAATATATTTTTTTGTTCTTGATTTTTTATTTTTACATACATCAACTATTTGTTTCAAGGACTACATGTACATGTTTGTCAAGAAATTAGGGACAAAAAATGTACCTATAATATCTAGGGATTAGATCGTAATTTCGAGACAAATTCAGAGACTAGAAAATAAATTTATTCTTACAAGTACAAAAACCTATTGATAAGACATTTATTTCAAGCAAATAGCTAAAATACCTATATGTGCAACCTATATGTAGGAATGGCTAGCAGATGCTTAGCTCTAGTGGTAGTGAGGCCAAACTCCTCAGTCATATCCAGTTCATCAGGGACCATACCATCTGGAAGCTTCCAATCAAAGCAATGCACAATCTGTGCTACAACCAAACGAACCACAGTTAGACCCAATTGTATTCCAGGGCACCCCCTTCTTCCTGACCCAAATGGTATCATCTGAAAATCTCTCCCTCTCACATCTATATTGGACCCTTCAAACCTCTCTGGCCAGAACTTGTCTGCTTCTCTCCAAGCACTTGGGTCTCTCATGATTGCATATGCATTCACTATGACTCTGCACTTTTTAGGTATGAAGAAATCCCCAACCTCACAATCTTCAATGGATTCATGAGGAAGAAGAAGAGGTACCACTGGATGAAGCCTCAGGCTTTCCTTCACGACCATGTCCAAGTATTCCAGCTTTTCCAGGTCTGATTCTTCTACTTTTCTCTCCATACCCACCACAGTTTCTAGTTCTTTCTGGAGTTTCTTCATCACCTTTGGATTCTTCATGAGCTCTGAGAGTGTCCAATCGATTGCTGTTGCAGAAGTGTCCATTGAGCCAGCAAGCATGTCCTGTGAGAAAATCATGGATTGCTAGTTAGGCATACTGAGTGAGTGATCAATGTAAAGGACAAGTTTGTTGAATTTCTTACCACGAGTGTGGCCTTAATATGGGGTCGGCCAATATGATGATCGGAATCTTGATCCTCCGCAACAACGTCCAATAAGATATCAACAAAGTCCTTGGCCTTCTTCTCCTCCTTTTCTGCCTCGGCGTCGTTCACATGATCATCAATAACTCTATCAAAGAACTCATCATAGAACTTGCTCACCTCCTTCACACGCCGAATGTAGCCTTGAAAATCAAAGGCTTTCGCAAGAGGAATGTAATCTCCCAAGTAAGGAGTGGCTATGAGCTGCATTGCCTTGTGGATCATGGATTTGAAGCTCCTCTCATCCGAGCCTTCGTCGTCCATGTACTTCCTTCCGAAGATCATCCTGCAACTCATGTCTGCGCTAACAGCACTAGATTTGGCCGTCACATCAACTGTGTCTCCCTCACGCGCTGCTTCTTTTATGGACTTTATCAATAGCTCAAGTTCCTCCTTTCTCATGTCCCTAAAGTGCAGGTGAAAAACTTCAACCCATGGCTCTTTTTATTTGGTTTTTAATTTGATTTTTTTAAAAGTTTCTTACAAATTATATAGCATAATGATTAAAAAATAATTTTGATAGAGGTACTATTATAAGATATCTCTTAGGACTAATCCTTATTCAAGTTAAGAAATCTTGTAACATCAGATAAAACTTTCAATAAAAATGTGGCCAAATAGTCATTTGTTTTATTTCGGTCATAAGACTATTTTTTGTTTCGTATTGGTTCTCAAATTTTTACATTTGTTTTGTCGTTAGTCCAAAATGTGATTTCATTTGTTTTTTGTCATTATTTCTGACCTGGACAGTTAATGTGGACAATTTTCCTCTAACACATGTCATAATAAGTGACTTGATAAAGAGAGAGAAAATTTTCACTTTTTAAAAGAAAAATTAACTACAAATTTATTTCCAATTTGTGAGAAAGAAGATTTTTATTTCTCTCTTTGTCAACTCACTTATTATGACACATATGAGAGAGAAATGATCTATCTTAAGGGCAAAAATTCAATGACATCATATTTTGGCGACTAAAACGGAATAAATGTGAAAGTTTGAGGATAAAAATGAAACAAAAAATAATTTTACCACCAAAATGAAATTTTGACCTAAAAATATTTCTAACAAGATTTGAATCCAAAATTAAAATACCAATCACTCAATTTCATACATGAGATTTGTTCTCTCAAATGAATTAAGAGATCTTGGAGATCCTATATATATATAATTTTTTTTTCCTGAAATTACTTGTAGAAAAACAACAAAGTTTAATTCTATGTAAAATTAACTGAACAAACTACACTTACTAACCTGAAAGAATTGATCTTGAGATTACTGAGCAGCTCCAGGGTGCAAATCTTCCTCATGGTGCGCCAATAGGCACCGTAGGGAGAGAAGCTCAAGCACTTACGGTCCCAACAAAGATACTTTATGGACTCATGGTGCGGTCTGCTAGCAAATACGAGGTCGTGAGTCTTGAGGAATAACTCAGCAGCTTCAGGAGAAGACACGACCACCGTAGGCACCAAACCTAACCGAAGGTACATGATGGGTCCGTAGGTTTTGGATAAGTCATGGAGGGCTCGATGAGGCAATGAACCTAACTTGTGAAGGCTTCCCAAAATAGGAAAGCCTGTCGGACCAGGAGGACGAGGTAGTGATGATCTCTGCTTCCATGGATGTGGTAATAATTGGAGAAGGTAAGTGAGAGAAACTATGATTATCAATATTGCAATGATCCAGATCATGGTTGGTTGATTTGAAGCACTTTGAAATTGAAATGATAAAGTCTCTCAGAAGCAGATAAAGATATAGGATTAGTTTTGACTTTTGACAGTCTGTAGTCCTTGGGGGCGTTATATATATATATATATATATATATTTGGCCGAATTTTATTGTAGTCCTTGGGGGCGTTATATATATATAATTAGATTTATATATATATATATAAATCTAATTAAAAACATAAAAATAATAATTTTTTTTTAAAATAAATATTAATTATAGAAACTAATAAATTAATTAAACTTAAATTTTTAAATATGCCTTGATGATGTAGATATAAAATTTTTGAAAATTTTAACCTTTTGATTTATTTTTTGAAAAATACCCTACTTGGCTTGTCCTTGTATAATAATCACGACTTTTGTGAGAAGTAAATAGAAGTAGATGTGTTTGGATGGAATTGGTAGAGTTGATTGGTATTGGGAACGCCTCCTTCACATATTATTTTCAAACTATTTAAAACGTCAAATAATCTTAATTAATGCATGGGATGAACCGATGAAGGATGAATCCTAATTGCACAAAGGCTAGTTAGAAAGAATAAACAAGTTCTAATAAAGTAAACCATTTTTTTTATTATACTCTATATTATTTCAAAGCTACACAAGTAAAATTCATCATTTTTTCTGTTTCAAGTCTAATTGTAATGACTAATGAGAATTCAAAATTATGAGTTAATGAGTTATTTTTAAAGAGCTTTTTTTTTTACCTAATTAGGACTGTTATCTTATAAGGTCAAATAGAATCCGACAATAATTTTTTTTTGTTTTAGAATAATTTTCGAATTCGATTTAAACTCATTTATTGATAGGACTAACTGAGTGCAAAACAAAAATTGTTAAAAGTAGTTTATAGTTCTGAATTCGTTATAATCACACTTAAAATGAAAGAGATATGACTGACTTTGCTTGTTTAACTGTGAAACAAATAACTCACTTTTGGAGTTCAATTTAACATTATTTATTGATAGCCATCGATTAAATAAAAAAATAACTTGTTAAAAACAACATGTAACTTGAGACTTGTCCCATTTGAATTAAAAATGAAAAAGATATAGTCATATTTAATAGTTGGGACCAAAGAGTAAAATTTTTAAGAAATTTATAGAATCAAAATTACAAAAAAAAAATTGATAACGGCTAAATTTCTTTGAATTCAGGTTGTGGTCAAACAGGCCACTTGAGCTTGTAAAATGGATCGACACTTATTCCATGGGCTAAGAAGCATGGACACTTCATTTTAATAGTGTGTCACCGTGTTAGACACGTGTTCATGTTCGACACTCGTACGATACCCACACGACACATATGCATAAGTTTCAGAATATAAAATCAATTTTTTGTGACTTTATTATGGTAAATAATAAAAAATAATATCACATATGACATATAGTATGAATAGATATTGTAATTTTTAAATTTTCATAAAAATTTATAGATTTTTAATTATTTTTATATATAAATATATGTCGTGTCGTGTTGTATAATTTTAAGAATCTAGCGTGTCAGTGTGTCCGTGTCTCGCGTCCTTGTCAATGTCCATGCTTCCTAGGTTAAGGGTTAAAAGATAGTAGGTTAAAGAGCACTTTTGGTCCCATAACTTTGGCAAAGGTTTCAATTTGGTCTCATAACTTTTTTTGTTGCAATTTTGGTCCCATAACTTTGGCAAAGGTCTCAATTTGGTCCCATAACTTTTTTTTTTTTGTAATTTTGATCCCATAACTTCTGAAAACATCTCACCGTTGGTCCCAATTTAAATAACAACCGGCAAAACCGTGGTCTCCTGGATTACTGCCTGTGGTATGAATGGAGATTTTAAAGAGGCTTTATGGACCTCTTTATAATGATGGTAGATTTGGGAATGAAACCAAACCACATGGCTGAGAATTACATGGTTGCATATACTTGCATGTGTTTATCTCAAAACAATATAAAAACTTCAGATACTGTTTCAAAATTCAAACGACACGTTTACATGTAGGATCTTTGACATAAATTTTTGTATTTGAATCACATATCACTTGAAGCTAAGGTGGTTAAGTGGGTAGAGAACTAGGTACAAAATTACCAATCTAATTTTACTATATTAGTGACTAGGTCATAAATCATAATGATGTTGTTCTCTTCAAATTACATATATACCAACTGATTGATTCTTGTTCATGCGATGTACTGCTGTGTTATAACCTTTTTGAGAGTACTAAGAATTATTTCAAGCAAATAGCTAAAGTATTTATATGTGCAACCGAAATCAAATCTTCTATAATGGATCTCTTTAGAGTTTCCTGCATTTAGGCAAATTTCACCATGAAAAAAAAATAAAACGTAGTGTTCCATTTAGCTTTAGGTGATGATATAACAATTTTAACCTTCAAAAAATTTGCCTAAATGCAGACGAATGCAGAGAGATCATTACA
This sequence comes from Chamaecrista fasciculata, assembly GCA_003254925.1. Lineage (NCBI taxonomy): Eukaryota > Viridiplantae > Streptophyta > Magnoliopsida > Fabales > Fabaceae > Chamaecrista > Chamaecrista fasciculata. The sequence continues at coordinate 55,009 of QANZ01042501.1, forward strand.
GAGTATCCTGATCGATGTGCAACCTATATGTAGGAATGGCAAGAAGATGCTTAGCTCTAGTGGTAGTGAGGCCTAACTCCTCAGTCATATCCATTTCATCAGGAACCATACCATCTGGAAGCTTCCAATCAAAGCAATGCACAATTTGTGCTACAACCAAACGAACCACAGTTAGACCCAATTGTATTCCAGGGCATCCTCTTCTTCCTGCCCCAAATGGTATCATTTGATAATATCTCCCTTTCACATCTATATTGGACCCTTCAAATCTCTCTGGCCAGAACTTGTCAGCTTCTCTCCAAGCACTTGGGTCTCTCATGATTGCATATGCATTCACTATGACTCTGCACTTTTTAGGTATGAAGAAACCTCCAACCTCACAATCTTCAAGGGATTCACGAGGAAGAAGAAGTGGTGCCACTGGATGAAGCCTTAGGCTTTCCTTCACGACCATGTCTAAGTATTCTAGCTTTTCCAAGTCTGATTCATCTACTTTTCTCTCCATACCCACTACAATTTCAAGTTCTTTTTGGAGTTTCTTCATCACCTTTGGATTCTTCATGAGCTCTGAGAGTGTCCAGTCAATTGCTGTTGCCGAAGTGTCCAATGAGGCCGAAAGCATGTCCTGTTAGTTAGGCAGAGTGAGTGATCAATGTAAAGAACCAATAAGCAATACCATGATATAAACTTCAATATTAAACACCAAAACTTAGTTATTAAGGACGTGTTTGATTTTGTTTTTGAAAAATATTTTTCTATTTTAAAAAACAAAAAATACACATTGTTTGTTGCTTTCAAAATCAAAACTATTTTGAAAAACAAAATCAAACATGCCCTTAAATTTTGTTGATGTTGTTACCGAAAGTGTGGCCTTTATATGAGATCGGCCAATACAATGGTCGGAATCCTGATCCTCCTCCGCAGCAACATCCAACAAGATATCAACAAAGTCCTTTGCCTGCTTCTTCTTCTTCTTGTCGGCGTCACTCATCGCATGATCGTCGATAATTCTATCGAAGAATTCGTCGTAGAACTTGCGGATTTTCTTCAGGCGGCGCGTGAAGCCTTGAAATCCAAGTGCATTCACAAAAGGAATGTAATCTCCAACATAAGGAGTCCCTATGAGCTGCATTGCCTTGTGGATCATGGACATAAAGCCCTTCTCATTATCACTGTACTTCCTTCCGAATATCATCCTGCAGCTCATGTCTGCGTTAAGAGTACTAGATTTCACTGTGACATCAACCGTGTCTCCCTTGCTCGCTGCTTCTTTTATGGACTTTATCAATAGGTCTAGCTCTTCCTTTCTCATGTCCCTAAAAGTGTAGGTGAAAAATCTTAACAAGACTACTACAAGTTATAGGGGATTGATTTTTTTTTTTTTCAATTTCGCAAGATAGATAGCATAATAATTATAATATGATTTCGTACATAAGAATTTTTTTTATTTGGTGGTATGATCATAACATATCTCTTGTTCATTTGTTTTCTGATTTAGCCCATATTTATTATTTGTTCGAGTGAAGAGGTCTCATAATAGGAGTAAAACCTTTCTGACAAGAATATTTTCATCAAGACTTGAACTTATGATCATGAATATAAAAATTGAAATATCTACCACTACAATAAAATACTTGATAATTTCATACATAAGATTTGTTATCAAGTTACATAACTAATAGTAAATTTGGATTAATAGAAGAACAAGTATAATTATAACAGGATTATCATTAAGCATCCTTAGTTTTGAAAAACATAAAACTCAATCCACTACTAATAATGGGTCAAAAAACTTTGAAGTTCTTTTTTTGATCCTTAATATTCATTTCAAATTTCATTTTGATCCTTAATATTTTTTGTTCCGTTATGGTCATTAATATTTTCTAATAGGTCAAACCATTGGTCATTAACTACTAAATATGATCATATATATCTCGTTTCAAGTATGAAAGTGATGAAATCGAAGTTACGAGATACTCTTAACGAGTTTTCTATTAACTAAGTTGGAGTCATTAGCAAACAAAGTCAAATCAAACCTGAATTCGTGGACAACTTGTTTCATAAAGTTTGTTATATCTCTTTCATTTCGAGTCTGGATGCAACAAAATCATAGCTGTGAATTATTCTTGACAAGTTCTTTAATTTCTCTATCTAATTGGGGTTCTTCGCAAACAACATCAAATAGTACGTATTCCGAAAGTGGGTTCGGTCAAAATACAAATACCAACTTTTTTAGTATTAATTGGATCTCCTTTGCCAATGACCTCAATTGAGCAAATAGAAAATCCATCAAAAGTAACTCATAACTCTGATTTTATCGCATTTGGACTTTTTTTTCTTAATAAAATCGCATTTGGACTTGAAACGAGAGAGATATGACCAATTTCATAAAACAAGCGACTCACTTTCGAACTTGATCTAAGCTATCCCTAGTAAGGACAGAATTTAGCCCGATTAGATACGATGACCCAGCCTAGCCCATGTACCGTAGATTAAAACTTCTCGCAATTAAAATATCTTGGATAAAAAAAAGTTTAATTTTTATGCAGTTAACTGAACAAATTAAACACTAACTTGAACGAATTGATCTTGAGATTACTGAGCATCTCCAAGGTGCAAATCTTCCTCATAGTGCGCCAATAGGTACCGTAGGGAGAGAAGCTCAAGCACTTATGGTCCCAACAAAGATACTTTATGGCCTCATGGCGCGGTCTGCTAGCAAAAACAAGGTCGTGAGTCTTAAGGAATAACTCAGCAGCTTGAGGAGAAGACACAACCACCGTAGGCACCAAACCTAACCGAAGGTACATTATGGGTCCATAGGTTTGGGATAAGGCATGGAGGGCTCGGTGAGGCAATGAACCTAACTTATGAAGACTTCCTAAAATAGGAAAGCCTTTCGGACCAGGAGGACAAGGTAGTGATGATGATCTCTGCTTCCATGGATGTGGTAGAAATTGGAGAAGGTAAGTGAGGGAAACTATGAGTATTAGTATTAATGCAATGATCCAGATCATGGTTGGTTAATTTGGAGCACTTTGAAATTGAAATGATGAAATCTCTCACAGAAGGAGATTAACAAGATATAGGCTTAGCTTTGATACAGATTATAGTCCTTCAGAGTGTTTCATACTTTTTTGTTTCCTGAATTGTATCGTAAGGTTTTTATAAGAGAAATTGAGAAAATAACCAAGTTGTATCTAAAGGATCTTCGAATCTTAAAGTTAATATTGTTAGGACTTAGAAGGGTTTTAATTGTTCAAATGATATCTTCGCTTAAACTGTTATACATCGAAGGAAATTCATAATTTTATCATAAAAAAAATACTTGGAAGTGATCGTTGATATTTTTACATTTTGTTTAGTGTGAATAATTTGGTATGTTTGTCTTGCCTTTTAGGTAAAAGTAATTATTTATTCTTCCAACTTTATATTAATTTTTAATTCTATTTTTGAAGTTTATTTACTATCAATAATTAACTCTAAAATTTTATATTTTAATCAATTTTATTATGGCAAAACACTCTTTCGTGCCCCTAACGTTTACAGTGATTTTCATTTATGCCCCTAACGTTTCATTTTGTTCAGACGTGCCCTCAATGTGAAACTAACGTTTCAATTATGCTCCTAATTTTGACTCAATGCCCATGTGGCAATTTTTTTTACTTATGTGTCATTTTTTTTGTTTGACTTGAATACGTGGCATGATGACTGGACATTCCTATTTTTTTTTCACCGTGGCATGATGACTGAATTTACATTTTTGAACATAAAAATTGAGTAAACTAGCAAATCAGTCCCTGGATTTACATTTTTCATCATCTTCCTTCATTTTAGTCCCAAATCCTCAAAATAAAATTGTAAAGTGTCCCAAAACTCTTCCAAACATTTCAATTTAGTCCTTAAAAGTATTAAAAACCCTAAAACCTAAACTCTAAACCTTAAAACTATAAACTCTAAACCTAAACTCTAAAATTCTAAACCCTAAACCCTAAAAAATCTAATTTGAGCAATTAGGTCCCTCACTCATTCTTATCCCATTATTCTCAATTCTCCCTCTTTTCATCATCTTCATTCATTTAGTCCCAAATCCTCAAAATAAAATCGTAAAGTGTCCCAAAACTCTTCCAAACATTCTAATTTAGTCTTTAAAAATATTAAAAACCCTAAATCCCAAAACCCAAAACCCCAAAACTCCAAACCCCAAACTTCAAACCCCAAATCCCTAAACTCTAAAACTTATTTTTTTCTTTAATATTCATATTCTTCATCTTCTCATATTTATACACTAACTTTATCTAATGAAATAAGAGCAAACCCCCTTTTTGGTCCCTCAATTGTTACTGAGTCGAGGAATCGGTCCCTCAATTGTGGGAAACTACAACTCAGTCCCTCAATTGTACAATCCCGTTTACGTTTTGGTCCCTCACGTCTGGTCCGTTAGTGATAGAGGTGTTAAGTGATGACTTGTCACCGTTATCTGCTTAGGTGGCCGTTAAATGCTTAGTTGAGGGACCAAATCCTCGACTCAGTAACAATTGAGGGACCAAAAAGGGGGTTTGCTC
>QANZ01042501.1:67534-93782 GCA_003254925.1 Chamaecrista fasciculata
AAAAAAACAATTAGGTAAAATAGTAATTTTATATACCCTCATTTATTACACTTATAATTTTCTCTCTCTATCTATCATTTCTTATTAATTTTTTTCTCTTTTTCACTTACACCTCTCTCCTTCACACACACAACTTTCTCAAATATATATATATAGAAATATATTATTATATATATAAATATATATATATATATTATATATTATATCTCTCTCACTCTCTCTTATTCTCAATTCTCAAATATATATATATATATAGTTTTGTTATATATTGTATTATATATATATATTTATATTAACTTAATTAAACAAAAATTATTTTTGTTCATTTGCAATGTTGTTATTTTTTTAATCCTAATATTCTTCTATTTGTTTTGAGTAAAATATACAATTGAATCCTTAAATTATTTTTTAAGTTACAATCTTCTTCTATTCTCGTTACAATATTCTCTTCACTTTTATAAGCATTTGATCCTCAAATTATGAGGTCAGTTTCCTTGGCTCCTAAAACTATTTTTTGTTTAGTTTCTTTTCTCAAACTATGCAATTAGTTTCATTTTGATCCTCAAACTATTTTTTGTTCTATATTCATATCCAAAATCATCCAATGATTATACATTGTGGATAATGGAGAAATAACGATTATTTTTTGGTTGGAAAAATACACAAGTTTCCACATGTCAGTTTTTTTTTTTGTTCGAATCATGAGTAGCCAAAAAATTGCAATGTTGTTTTGTTTTTTACTGTCTCAATGTTTTTCTATTTGTTTCGGTCATAAAACTATTTATGGTTAGATTTTTTTCTCAAATTACGAGATGAGTTGCATTACGGTCCGCAAAATAATTGTTATATTTTTAGTCCAAACTGCAACATTCCTATATGTTTTTTTACTATTACACAATTCAATCCATACTTTTTTTCTATATATTTTATGAAGTTTTGTGTGAAAATTAAAAGGAGTTAAAATAATTTTTTTATCTTCCCATTTGTTGGCATTGTTGCTAGTCTTATCCTTAAACTATGAGATTAGTTTCATTTCAGTAATAAAACTATTTCTGGTCTTATTTTATTTATCAAACTACGAGATTAATTATAGACCGATCATTGGATCGATACAAAGTTGTGGACCAAATTGTATGTTTACAATAATTTCATGTTATTTGCATTCTAGTCCCCAAACTATTGTTTATTATTTTTTGGTCGTTGAATTTCATAAATAGACTCGATTATTGATGGCTGGGATTTTCTACGATCCCCGAGTTATCATTTACACATGTTAGGGACCTATTAATTGGACCGATTCAAATTTATGGACCAAATTGTAATCTTAAAATAATTTTAATTTTATTTTCATTTTGGTCCATCATCTCATCCAATGAGATGGACCCTAAACCATTCATCCAAAAATATCTCATCTTCACGCTTTCCAAAAGCATCTAATTTCAACATCATCTCATTCAACCCACCACCAAACATCTATCATCTCATCTCATCTCAATATCTCAATCTCATTTCATTATTTCTTACCATTTATACCCATATACAAAATAAATAAATCTAACCGCCTATTTCACCTAACCACAATCATTACATAACCTTTTATATAATTTCACACTCTATTTAACATCATTTTCTCTAAAATCACTCAAACACTAATACATCATTTCATCCCATCCCATACCTCTCTCCCCTCATAAATTAATTCATTTATAACTTGGTGGCAAACTTTTGAATGGGACAGCAGCTAATCACGCAAATGAAGCACAAGAACTTACTTTGTTAACTTCAACAGAAAGATCTACACACTGAAGATCCTGTCTCCAAGACCGAGTTATGTTGTATCCATTACATCTTATTCTTGTCGGTAATGGGTAATGCTTTCTATTACTGGCGGTGATAGTAGCACTTGACGAGAATTACAGTCAAAAGTGATGGAACATGAAAATTTATGTTTTATCCTTAAATTAGTAAGGGGAATATATTATAAGTCAGGAGAAAATATTACAAGTCACAGTCCGTGAGGAGGTTTACAACCTTGGCGTTTTGATTGCAGAAACCCCAATCATACAAAACGTACAATATTAGGGTGTGTTTGGTTTAACAATATAAATTTATTATAATTTCATTATCCCCATTTTCATTACATAACTTAAGCTACAGTACTATATGGGTGTTTGTTTTCCAATTATAAAGTCATTACAAAAATATCACTTCATTACAAACTCATTTTATTACATATTTCGTATCCAATTACTAACATACCCCTACTCAAATACCTGTAATTACCTATACTCTAATACAAATATAAAAAAATTATTTAGCAAAATAGTAATTTTCAATACCCTCATTTATTACACTTACAACTTTCTCTCTCCACTCATCATTTTTTCTTTTTTCTTCCTCTTTTTCTTATTCACCCCCTCTCTCTCACATATATATTTTATAATTATAATATATATATATATATACATTTCGGCCAAAAAAATATATATATATATACATATTATAATAATATAATGTGTATATATATTTTAACATATATATATATGCCACACACTCACGTATTCATATATATAATATAATAATATATAAATATTTTTTATTTTATAAATATATTATATTATACTATATATAATTTATAATTTATATTAATTTAAAATAAAATAATTCAACTCATGTTATTTACATTTTAGTCCATGATATAAAATATATAATTCAGACGCCAAAAATATACATTTTGGTCTCTCCTCCAGTATATATATGGGTATACGAGAGAGGCAGATAGTGGAAGAAGAGTGGATGGTGCGATGTGCTCATGCGTGAAGATCAACGGTCATATTATTACCCGCAAAAAGACAAACCGTTTTGATTAATATATAATTTTTGGTCCCACATTTTTTTCGTGGATAACATTTTGGTCCTTCAATTTATTTTTTGGAGGAAAGTTTGCAATATAGAAACCCAATCGTTGATGAATGCAATTTTTTACGGGTCAAGAGATATATTTCACTTTCGTAAGGACCGATTCGTTCAATTTATATAAAATCATAGACCAAATGATAGGTTTTTAAAAATTTTCATGTTATTTACATTTTGGTCCTTTCATTTCATTACATAATACTACTCCAACCTTCATTACAAATATTCACATCTAGCACAAATTCCAAGACAATTTCATTACCATTTCATTTCATAACCACCACAACCAAAAAGTCAAAATATTATTTTTTTATTTCTATCTATTTCCTTTATCAATTATCAATTCTACCCCTATACAATTTAAAAAAACTCATATTTATTTCAACCAACCACAATCATTACATACCCTTTTTTCATAATTTCACATCCTATTTTTTTCATTACATCTCAAACTAATCCAAACACTATTTTCATTACATTTTTATTACATAATTTTCTCATTACCATTTCATTACATAAAATCATCATTTCATTACCTACTTCTAATCCAAACACACCCTTAATTTGTCACACAACTTTAGCTCCTTGATAAGACTACTTCTAATTTCTATCCTCATCCCGTTCCAATATCCTTGTAAGCTGGAAGGCACAAAAATTCACATTTCCTCAATTATGTCACGTAACACTCGTTTATACTTTATAGTATACGAAATAATGTTGACCATCATATATATATATATATATTGGCCAACGTGATCAGCATATATTGAGATATTCACAACTTGCTTTAGCTTGTTCTTGAACCACCGTGAGCCACTTTGATATTTAGTAGGCATTCATTCAACCCTAGCCTGATTCTGCACAGTGCACATCACAAATGGATATCAAAACAAGAGAGTTAGTGTTTACGCTGAATAAAAGAAATGAATATTCAGTGTCTAGAAGAAAGTCAATGAGGTAAGTGCTTGCTAGTTTCAGAAAAACAAGCAGATGTTAAACAGAAGGCAATAGTAGTACCTCTTTATGCAAAATCAAAACCAAAACAATACTATAAACTAAAAAACTACATACAGAAAAACCTCTAATTAAAACATTTTCCATACCACGTATGGTTTCCATGTTATTTTCCTTAAAAACGCCAAGGGGTGATCCATGGACTGAGAGAAGCATCTCGCCAGGTTTAGGCAGCCGAAGTGTTTTGGGTGTCATCCCAACAGATAACCTTTGGTTACTCTCCTGCAAAAACTATTTGATGGAGAATTAAATAATGATAGGAAAAACATATTCTAGAAAGAAGAATGAATTATTGCTACCTAGGGAATATTAGAATATGACTAGAAAATGAATTTTGTTTTTATCATCTTGAAAATAGGAAAATGTAATAGCATCTAGAAATTATCTTTTGTCATTATTAGCAATAGTAGTCTTGAAAATTGTTATCTATTAATTAGTTTTAAATTTTAATTTATCTTTGACATGAGCTTTCTATATAAAGCCCCTTCTACCCTTTGTAATAGAGTTCACGTAATTGAAGAATATTATTCAGAGTATTCGCTCTCCCTCATTGCTCCTTTCTCAATTTCTCTACTCCTCCCTATTTCTGTTTCTTCCCCCCTCTATTTCTCATTCTCTCCCTTTTGCTTTCTCTGTCCTACGTCCCTTTTGCTTTCTCTGTCCTACGTCACTATTAAAATCAAATTGGTGTCTCCAAGTTTAGGAGTAAAAAGCATCTATGCAAATTACTTCAGCCCCAAATTATAATTGATCGCCACCAAATACCTGCTCATAAGGAATTCCAATCATTTTCACTACCCCCTGACCTTTCATCCAGATTTGGCTACAAAATAAATGTTAGGCTGTTAACTACATTTTGTCATTTTCAGAGATTCGTTGAGTTAATAGCTATAACTGTGGCTTACATTCAGTTTTAAATTTACATGAGAATGCAATGCAAGCCAGATGGGTAAAGTGCTCATTCAAGCAATTCATATCCTAACAGATAGTCGTTCCATGTTTATCTGATGATCTTGGAGCTGATTAATTGGCATTTGGGGATAAACAGTATGAGCTAAAGCTCTAACAATAACTTTTGTCACAGAGCTAAATAAAGAACTGCAAATTATTCGTGCACTTCAGTAAACTATATGAACATTCAACATTTTCAAAAAATGATTCAAAACTTAAATCCCTGTTTTAAAACTATCAAGGAAAAATTACTTGTAGCAAATTGAAAATAAAGAAGCGTGATATGAAAATGATAGTGCAGAGGCAATATTGACCAAATGAAAAAGAGGAAGACACAAACCCCAGGAGTCTGAAGAGCTTGTTGCATTGCGAGACTCTGAGCTTCAGATGGCTCCTCCAAACTCTAAATAATAGACATTTCATATTAGCAGAGATTATGTGCAATGAAATTATGATGCCAAAATAATTTTCGCCTTCTAACAATAGCAAAAAGCATAAAGAAAACTTACAAAGTCCATCGGGAACAGATTATCCGAACCAAGAAGGCTTGTTCTCCCTGCAAACGATCATATTGTTAGATGTAGTACAGACAAAACCAAGAACGAAAAACAATAAGGGAGTTCAAGTATATGCATAGAATAGTGTAACCACCCACCTTGCTCGGAGCACTGAGGAAAAGCCATAGACAACCTCTGAAAAAAAGACATGTGTACATCTCTTACATTATAGAGGCTCGTGTGTTTATCTTTCCATTTCACTTCAATTTCTTTATCCTCTCTATCATTTACAACAGAGAGGTTTGGGAGATTTTCTTCAAAAGTTTGTAGAACAGGTTTCTGAAGCTGTTCTTTGTTAAAACACGATCGAAGTAAACGCAACTCAGTCAGCAAATGTTCAATCTCCACATCACGCACAGCCCTAATGGCAGCAGCTTGTCGCTCAACTGCTAAGCAAAAATAGGTAAAGTTAGAGCTAAAAAATTCAAAACGAGAAAATTTTATAAATCTTCTACAAGTCTATATGAATAGCTTTTAAAAACCTAATTCGTTCTTATACTCATTTTCGTAATTAAAGTGAACAAATGGGACAAAATGCAAGCAAACCGAAGAATATACCCTCGAGATCTATGAAATGAGGTTGCCGCGGTTCAACTTGAGGCTCCTCGGGCTCGTTGTCGCCGTTCGCGTTGGATTTAGGTATCGACGATTTGGTGTTTGGAGCCTTTTTTGTGGCTCTTCGCTTTGGCATTTTCACACAGACGAAACAGATCTCTCATACGCTTCATCAACGATCAAATCATTCAATCTGAAGACTAGAGTAATACCAGAAATCGAAAAAGAGATTCAGGTTTGAGGAGTTATTGCTATTTGCTAATAGTAACCTTGAACTCGGCCACTGTCAAAACCGAAGCTCCACGTTCTGTGAGATTCGTTTTTATCAAAGAGAGAGCGAGATAGATAAATTGAAAAGCAGAAGCTGAAGAGAGTGAAGAGTGAAGATTGAAGATTGTGAATATTAACGGACATTTCAATTTCTTTTTCAGGGAGGGAACAATGTGTTCGATTTCGAATTGGAAACATGTTTGTAGCTGAAACGTTTTTTTTTTTTGGTCATGTTTGTGTTTCTATGGGAAGTCCTTCTGTGGCCCACAATAAGACAAACTCAAGACTGAATTAGGCTGGGACTTGATATAGTGGGCTGAAAGATCACTATTTTTTTTTACCTTAAATCGTCAAAATATTGACTGTTACTAACCTTCAAATTATTAATAACACATTTTCAATATTTATGTAATTATTATTTATAATTCATTTTACTAATCAAAACGACGTATTTTGGTATGGAGTGACGTGGCATTAACCATTGATTGAGTGAACGGCCAGAATTCAAAGAAATACACAGAAAATGCATGATTATTGAATTTCAAAAGATCCCCAACAATAAGCTGATTAGATGAATTATTAATCATATTTTTTGAGTGGCCTCAGTTGTTTTTTTTTTTGTGAAAAAAAGTTTAGGTGAGTTGAGTTCTGAGGGCCCACCAAGATCAAGACATACCTCCAAACTTTATGAACGCTTACGATAATACAACACATGAAGATGAAACACATGAATTTGATAGATATTATAAAAATTTTCAGTGAAACAAATTTGAGGAGCATGCAAGGTTTAGCGTTAGCATCCATCAATAAAACAAGACAAAGGAACCTAAAAAGGAAAGCACGTTCATTCAAGATAAGAAATTACCAAAAGTTATCAATGAAAAATAAACATGTCCATGACAAACCCAGCTTTGAAATATAACATATACAACTTACATTTACATGCCCAACTCCCGTAGACTCTTTACTCATGCTAGAGAGATTCTAAATAATTCACTTTAACAACAAAAAATAGACACTGAGGCGTCCAAAATTATTTTGTTTACAAAATTCCTGCAGTTCATAAAATGGCCAGACGTATCTACAAACTTGGTGACACAAGACTGCTGGAAAAATGTGAGCAGCCTGAATCACACTAACCTGGTTCATGATTCTGCTTTCTGCTTTTCTTAGTGTTAGGTACTTTTTAAGATCATGGAGGCAGTGGCCATACTTATCTTGCTCAGATTACAAATTTGTTTTCTTATTGGACTAAGCCGGTTCACGAGGACGGTTCGCCCAAAGTGAGCTCAAGGCTCGCAAGCGTTGGGAATATTCCCCAAGAGCAAGCAAGTATCGAGCAGTCTGACGGATTGTAAGGATCCGAAACATTTGCTGCAAAGTTTCCTGCCGAAGATGATCAGCCTGTTTGACAATTGACATAGAGCTTCATCAAATTTTCTAGTAGTAGCCAAGCTAGAACATTTTACAATAGCAAGTTTTGATATATGAAAAGTTGAGAACGATCTTTCTTTCATTATAGAAGGATCTAATATCTATAAACATTCTGCGTTTTCATTCTTTCTTAATGGAACATGAATAATGAATTTAGCTACATGGTTAAAAGTTATGAAATGTTGATCCACAGCATTGTTGCAGATGAAATTTGAATGCTTGCAATTCAATGACTAAGAACCAGAATGACATGAACAAAATGTCTTACATCCTGATGAGAAATTAAAAAGATTCATTTATTTTTTATTATTCAACAAAAAGAATCAAAACTTCATATTTCTGAGCTTTTCAGGTTGGTTAAACAGAAGCTTTCAACTTCTATTAAGGAGATCTTTTAAATAAGGGAGAGTTTTTCCAATAATAGTTATTCTCCAGGGATATGAACTCCTGATGGAGAATTTTCTTCGTATTCTCATTGGCTAAGTGGGACTATAAATCATTTTTTTTTTAATTTTCATTTTCCCAAAGGTAGGTAAAGACTAAAGACAGACAAAGAGGTAGAAAGTACACATACACGCAGCACACGTACACACAAATTACATCTAGCAGAATAGTTCCTTTGAAAAACATGACGCGGTAGAAAACTGAAGTGAAGTTTTAACGAAATGAGAAAGTACTGGATATTAAGAAAGTACAGCTGAATTCATTACCTGGTTTACAAAGCTCACAAGAGCTTCCATTTTCTCCATTGCAGTGGCCATCTGAGGAATATAAGGTGCTTCAACAAGTTGTCCAGCTGCTACAGTGTCCGCAAGTGTTTGCTGGAGTTTATCCATACCTTGAGAAAGGGCATCTTCTGCTTGTTGACACGATTGTCCGAGGTTAGAGACATCCAACCGTTGTTGCTCTGTCAAGGGTTCAATCATAGGGACAATAACCTGCAGTCAAAATTATCTATTGTCATGAATTATTCATAGCATGCTATGAAGCACGGACACTTCATTTTGAGAGTGTCATTATATCTAACATATGTTTGTGTTCGATATATGCACGACACGGTATAACACAATGAAATATAGGGAAAAAAAAAGAAAGTTGACACATATAACATATTTTATGGATATTTAATTGTCCCGTATTTTTTGATCTAGTATTGGAATTACAATATGCCATGAATTTCAACTATTTAACATGTTGACGTGTCCGTGTCAATGTCCGTGTCTATACTTCATAAATAACATGCTTACGTTATGCCATCATCAAATATGGCAGAAACAATGCCACATTAATCAAGCATCCCAATAACGTTGTTTAAATATCAAATGCAGGTGTGCTCAGGTAATTCTTGAATCTTTACTGAAACACAGTCAAGACCAAACCCAAACATCAGCTTTAGCCTGCTGTCTCTGGCAATCATTAATCAACAATTCTTTTCAAGTTTCCTAATGTATAACCATTATAAAAAAAAAAAAAAAAAAAAAANAAAAAAAAAAAAAAAAAAAAAAAACAGTTTCAAATTTTCTCTAATCTCTCTCTGTCGGTCATTAGAAGATAAACTCTGCACAAGACACAATGTCCATAGGCTTCTAGTCACGACCACCAGCAAGACATGTCAGTGGAGGTTCCCCAAATGTATCATCAAGAGAAAGATCTATAGAACACCTCAATAGACATGAGGCACACTACACACTACATGCATGCTATTCTTCCCAAGTACAGGGTACTTAATTAGATAAGATGAAAGTGAAAAACAAACTGCCGAGTGCACAAACAGTAAACCTCTAAAGACCAACTCGGGAGATATAAAAGGATTTTCACTCAAGAAAATATGAAAATTCCTACTATGGGAAGTTGTGACGGCACGTTTGTTTATCACTTGTAACATTTATGATCACTAAATATTAATTGGTGCCGGTTGTTTTGATAAATTTCCTGATAAAAACTTTGAAATAAACCAAAATGAGGCAGAAAGAAATTCCGGACTTCATTAATTGGATGAAAGACACACCTTTAGAAGCTCAGAGGGGCGAAAACCTCCAATCCACAAGAAAAACCGTTCAGCTGTTGTTTTCCACATACCAAACATCACATAAAAAACATCTGCTTTGGCAGCAGCAGACTTCATACGAAAGAGTTCAAAATAGTGATTCATTATACTATCTACAAGTATCCTGAGCTCCATGTCACCAATATGAGAATTTAAAGCACCTCTCAGTTCACAGATTTGTCTATTTTGCTCTTCAACCCAGTGTCCATATTCCATCTCAAAGGCTGAAATACCTGCAGAGTACTTAGTGTGTAAATTTCTAGAATGCAAGAACTGATTAGAAAAAGGAGGGGCATTATTCAAGATGATAGACATACTCAAGGAAATTCAAGGATCACCACTATTAAAATGAAATATATGGAGCATAAAGCATATTTTGAAAATTACCAAACAATTTTAGACTTCAACTTGCATTTTGCAGAAATGAATGCCATGGATGGACACAAGACAGTTATTTTTAGGGTGTATATGACAAAAATATGTTGCATCTTATTAATTGGCGATAGCCCTGCAGCACATACAAATAAAAGGTAGGACTTCGACAAGAAAGATTAAATATTTTGGCAAATGAGAGAGATTAAATAACTTAGATTTGGAAGAAGTTGTCAACTTCTCATATTGAATATATTAGACTTGTAACTCTAGCTACAGTACAGGAAGACAGTGAGCTTTGGCCTTGCATTGATGGTATGGAAATCTGGAAAAAATGGTTCAGAATATTGGTTATGATTGGGAACCAATAGGAAGAAAACATCTTTGAATTTTGGGAGGGCAGCTGCTACGTCAAGGATTCAGATATTAATTTTGCATGCAAATGATTAAACAAAAAGGTTTTAAAGGGTCATTACTTATCATCCAAGATGATGAACAATAGCAAAGTTTGAGTGATGACAAGTCAGCATTTAACAGCATAATAAGAACGAACCTGGATTTACAGCTCCAGAAAAACCAAGATGATTAGGATCCAATCCACCACCCATGTATAAACCCTACATTTTTGTTGCATCAAAGATTGT
This sequence comes from Chamaecrista fasciculata, assembly GCA_003254925.1. Lineage (NCBI taxonomy): Eukaryota > Viridiplantae > Streptophyta > Magnoliopsida > Fabales > Fabaceae > Chamaecrista > Chamaecrista fasciculata. Next base: position 78,295 of record QANZ01042501.1, read on the forward strand.
AAAGGGGGAACATATTTTCAGCAATATAAAGTAATACAGTGCAAAAAAGTACAAATAAAGTTCATCTCCACACCTGTTGTCTAGCATGATTCAGCTCTTGCTCTAACTGGGCCAATTTCAATCGACTTGATTCTAGTTGTTGCACATAGGCCTGTAAAACAATATTAGAAATCACAAAAAAAATGAGTATATTGGAACAATTTTATCCTGTTGGACATATCTTTCAATGTACAACCCATTGAACCTTTTTCCGTAGACGACTCTTACGAGCAGCCTCCCGATTCTGTGCAAGACGCCTTTGTATCTGCATGTTTTTTCAGTTTCAAGTTCCCACCCTTTTCAAAAAATAAGCATCAAACAAATATACAAGATATAAATGCATTCCAGACATCCAAAATTGGAGGGATTGCAGATTCTCTAGAGATAGAGTCCAAAAATGGTCTTTCTAACATGCTTATGATTTGTTGCCAAATGCATTTTCGTAAAGCTAAAGACGAAAGGTACTAGAAAAATGAAAAGGTGTGTGCCCTTCCCTGTACAAATATATTACTAGAGATTTTGACTGTAGTGCAAATGGTTTTGATATGCCAATTGAGGGATGTACTCCCCCACCAAGTGGACTAGTTAGGAGGCATGTAGCACTTTTTTTCTACATTGATGGATTGCCAAGTGCTTCCTAGAATTCACTCATTCTGACCAATCATCATAGCCTCAACTTGACATCAACAGTCATCACATCAAACAACGATGCCATGGAGAATAAGCTATGGAACTTCCGAATGACAGCATATGTAATGCTAAAATAAGCTAACAACAGATTCCACAATCAACAATACTTCTTAATAAGCTAAGAAAAAAAAATATCCGCATTTCCGTTCAAAGACAATTTGATCTGAATATCAAATTAGCAGGAATTATTCCAGAGAGAAAATAGTCAAAGTACCTACTACTCCCAAAAACATATTTTTTTTCTCTTTTCAGTTGAGGAGGGGCATTTGGGAAGGGGAGCGGTAGGAAATGGATTATCACAACATGCTCTCACCTTATCAATAGATCTATTAGCTTCTTGGTCATACACCTTAGACGTTCCCAATGTTCCATGAGAAGCATCCTCCGGCTAAGTATTAAAACATAAATGAATTTGATTAGTATGAAGGATGGGCATTCTGTTTTGCCAAAGATAAAAAACCAAAGGATGAAGGTTGTAAAGTACCTGATTGTCTAACTTCATGTCTGCCTCACCAATTAAGGCACTTAAATTACCATTACTTTTGAAAGTTTCTCCCCACATGTTAATCTGGTGGATTGGATCATATACACCCATCCTTCTTGAGGAAACAAATTGTGTGGATGGAGAATTCATGCTCTGGGTCAGGGGACAGATGACAGATCAGTGCAGTATTTCAATCAGTATCTGTTCAAATTTACGTATGCATTTAGTTTCTGTTAAGTGTACAGAAAATGCAGTAAACTGTAATCCATAACAAAAGTCAGATCCCATATCAAGTCGCAGGTGGCTGTGAAAAATTAAGCCAAATGCATTTAACAAAAGAAGAGCAAAGGAAATAATTAAGAAGCAATAAGAAAAAAGTATAACTAAGTTGACCATTTATATTTAAGGACCAGCATGGCTGCACCACAGAGAAATCACCAAAAGGTAACAAAAAAATCTCTACTGCTATCATTTTGGATGCAACAGATGAAATTTTATGACATTAAACAGTAATAACCAAAAGATGACTCCAGATGAGCAAATGACAGTCATCACAATGAATCAAATTAGGACAAAGCAAAATAAGTGACTGTGATCGGCAAGGCTTGAAGAAACCACCAAGTTAATGGTATAATCTGATAGTTAGACGAAGTCAAACAATTAGATAAAATGCATGCATAGAGTAGATGAACATTAAGAATTACTTGTCATTTAAATAAGATCATCCTAACTCTTCAGAAATAAATGTTCGGATGTTCCCTAGGATCAAAACACAGAAAAATCTATTGGAGTTGATGTAAGATCACAAAATTATTAGCAAGCGATAGTAAAACAGTAGAACTTTGTCTATACCCCTAAATCAGAGTAGGAGGTTAAAAAAACGTGCGGACAATACAAAGTTCCTTGCAAGGAACATTAATTGATTAAATTGACACAAGGTGACAATAAAGAAACAGAAATTTTCATTTAAAGTACAAAAAAAGATGCTATAAGTATACAGGATTTAATCCATGATTTGGTTTATTCATTCAGGTCAACCATGTTTCAACAGTCATAACGAACAATTATTCAACAAAATCAGGAAAACCATTTTTCAATAGGAGTGGTGGTGAACTTGAAAAGATTACGAGATGAAAATACCAGTGATCAATATAAGTGCTGCTGAACTTTATATGGGAAGCAAGCACATGAGCAAAGCAACCACTTCAAGACAAAGGCGTCTAATTCATATGTCGTTAGCAATTTCATAAAAGTTAGATTTACATAGGTAGTCACAAGGAATTCAGTTCTTGGAAAATAGAAACAAGAAAAAAGCTACAAGGGAATAATAGAATCCGAACCTCTGAAAGCTACCTTCGGAATCTTTTCCCGCTAAAATCCTGCAGCCAAATTCAGAAGAACAAACAGAACGAGATTCCCTGAGCTCCAACCGAAACTCTATCTCTTAGAAGCTACAAAACCCTAAGCTCCCTCCCTCCCATGATTTCTGTGGAGAATCGAATGAGGAAGACGACACAGCTTAAAAGAGACTCAGAAAGGCTGATTACTGATAACGCTTAATTTAACTCGATAATTTGATACTGATATTACATTATTTTAAGATGGAGCTCACTATTTTTATATTGACATTAATTAATCATAAAGCTATATAAATCGTATAAAATTGAGAGACCTATTCATATGTTATTGTTTGTTTCTGTGTGTCATTGTGTGTGCTACAGAGAGTCAAAGATTTCACACTATAAGGTATATATAAGAAGCTAAGGTAAGCGTCGCAGTCATGGTCATCTTTCCACTACCTCTTCTTATATGCGCACCAGGTAGATCCGTTTTCATAGTTCGCACCGTCTCTTCTCTTCAGTGTTCTGCTGACGTCATACGCCGATGGGTCCAGTGGTCGGAGACGTTAGTGGGTCACCGGCGAACGGAGGAGATGAAGAGAGGACCCAGAAAAGAAAAATAAAAAAGTGAGGTTTCATTAAAACTTTAAGTCACGCGCGTTAGTGGAAGATGATATTTATAACTCGCTAGTCTAGAGGCTCGTGAATGCCTGAATGACACGTGGGTGTCTTAGAAGTGTGCGTGGTTCTCACTTTCCTCGCAGCGTGTGCCTTCGATGTTTTATTTGTTTATTTTTTTTTTGTTGTGTGGATAAAGTGAGCGTCCCCAGGTAAGGGATATTTACATGAGACGAGAATTAAAAATTTGTGAGCTAAATATTTACTTTGATTTTTTTTGTTTGGCTAAATTAAGATTTCTTTTTTTTCTTGTTTGAATGGAAAAAAAATTAGGCGAGGTGGGCTCTGGGTTCACCAAAGACGGGGTATGTCTCCAGACTCTATGAGTACATACGAATCGCCTATCAACAAAACTTTCACTTTGACAACGAAATTCGAACTCACAAGTTTATGAGTTATAAGTTGACTTCTTACCGACCAAGTCAATCTTAATTCTCCTCTTCCAATATCATTGATTAATTTTGGAGTCATCTCTCATAGGTAAATGATGAGTAATAAAATATTCTTTTACTAGGGGCTTTGCGTGCCCGTTAGGGACTAAATTGTTAACTTAGTAAAGAAAGAGAGACTAAATAGTAAATTTTCTCTTATTTTTAATTTCATAGACTATAGTTTTAAACATGGACGACTAGAAAGGAGTGGAGCCATATATATTCTTTTATGTTCAAGGTGACACAGTTCTCATTGATTTCAAAAGTATAGGATACAAATTATTACTATTAGATTAGATTAGTCTTGTATATTTTATATAAATTTTAATTTTTTATTTTAAATTATTAAATATAATTATATTTATCTCATTTCAAATTTAAATGTAACAAATTTAAAATTACAAATTACTTTTGATGAATATTTGTTATCTAATTATCAAAAAATTAGATCAACTTTAAAGGTGAGTTGTTCATTTTACACTAAAATAAATGAAAGTTTTCATATTTTTTTATTTTAAATCTAAAATGCGATTGAAACAAATATATATGATCAAAATGAAAGAAATAATTTTATCAATGTGAGTGTTTGACCAATTTTTTCATGATAAAATTATTCATATGATTATTTTAAAAAATATTAAATTCTTTTTGTAAGTGTTAACTAATTAATATAAATTAATAAATATAATAAAATCTGATTACTAAATAAATGTTATAATTGAACAAGAAAGTAAATAAGTATAAGTTATTTTAAATAATTATATTTAGTTTTTTATTTTCAAAGCTTAATATTTTTTTGTTATTTGTAATATTATCTATCTATCTATATCTATATCTATATCTATCTATATAATCAACAAAACAATGTTTTGCTCCGCTGATGTGTCAAATTTTTGTGGCGAGTTGCTCTATTTTTCTTATTCTCACTCGCACTCTCCTACTGACACGTGGCAAAATTTTTAGAGTTTACCCAATATCTCGAATTTTTCACTAAACTTCTCGCGCCTCAACATTTCAATTCAATTTTCAAATTTTAAATTTCAAAATTGAATCACCAATATCTGCAACACGTACAGCCGCTCTCCTCAACTTCCTTCAACCCTAATTTTAAAACACATCTCACCATCAACCCTTCACACACCGAGAGCCTCCTTGAATCCTCCGCATCATTCTTCCGATTTACATGGAATACGCGCTTCCCGCTCTTCGCACAATCTCGATCTTCCTCTTCGATTTCCTCTTTGGCTATGAGTATGGATTTATGAAGATGTATGTAGTGTGCACTTTCTGCAGATTTGTTCACCGTCGTTCATCATGTTTCTCCTCTCCCAAATCCGCATACTTTCTATAGATTTTTATGTCACTTTTCTTCTACAGATTTGTTCACCGTCGTTCATCATATCTACAGTGTCGAAATTCAGAAATTGAGGTTTGCTTTTTTTAATCTATCATGCTTTGTGATTATAGGTTTCTAAGATGCGAAAATTGAGGTTTGATATTTGGGTCTCGGTTTGACTTTGCGAGTTCTGAAGCTTTTTCTGTTTCAAATCTTAAATTTATGGCAACATCTTGGTCACCCTGTGGGGAATTATGAACAGCTCGCAGTGAAAGCCATGGGGATTCCGATTCATAGCAGCAAATACGTGAGGTTCAACATCCCCGTCGAACGCGGTGCTTACGCCATCGTCTGGTATCATATTTATTATCGCTCTTCTTCTCTCTTCTCTGAAAAAATAACGATTTGTTGAGTTATTATGACGGAGTGAGTTCATTTAGTTTGAAATTTATATTTAGTTTTAAATCAGATACATTCTCTTACATGATATGTTCCTAAATGTTACAAATTGGTCATTCTCTTACACCCTTTCGATCTGAAATGAACAATTGAAATTACATATCAAAACATTTCAGATTTTGAGTGATATGTATCCTGTCATAGGTAAACTAAGTTTCCCTTTCTTATTTCTTTTTCACTCTAGATTATGATCCATGCATTAGCTTTTTAATTTCTGCACATGGAGACTTCTTGATCACATGAATACTCTTTCAGCCATTATTTTACATTATGTGAAGTCTTGGAGGGTGCTTCTGTTGTTGGAGGGTGCAGTGACAGCAGATATTCTCCTCAATTCTGATTGGAAAAAGGTGAAATTTTCATTAAGAACCTTTGTATTTATTTTGATGTATTAATTTCTTGAGTAAATGAGAGATTAAAGTAATAGTGATCAGAATCTAAGTTTATTATAATTTCTAATAATTGGACTCTTAAAATCTCAACTATACTTGGTCTTGGATCTTCAACTTCTTCCACTAAACATTTCAGGACTTACCAGAAGATCCCTCGGCAAAATTTGCTGATTTCAAGGATTTTGTGACCTCAAACTTAGAGATGTGTCAATGGGTAGGCCTAGCAATAATCTCTGTACAGGTACTCGCTCTCCTTTTTATATCTTATTTCTTAATACAAACACTGGTCACTCTTGAATGGTTTGAATTCTATTCTTAAATTTAGTTGAAATTGCTTATTTCATAACCCTAAAAATTTCCATGTCCTTCACTTCAGGCACTTTCAATCTTACTGCAAGTATCAGATTTTTAAGCTTTACATAAACAAAAGCCTCAAGTGAGTTAATTAATTTGTCATATATATATATATATATATATATCTTTGTATTCTATATGTGCTCTCTTATCTATGTTTATGTTTTGTTTTAGTTCTTTAGAAACTCAGGAATTTGAAGAGAAATCTGTGAGCTCAATTAATTGTCAATGGAATCACCTTCCAAGTGAGTATGTTTCAAACTTCCAATGTTTTAACTTTTTCCCAATTTGTTGACAAGAATATGGGTATTAGCTCTTCTTTAGGGGCTTTTTATTATCTTTGAGACTTGAATTGTAAACTAAGATTGTTCTGCTTCTGTGTAGTCTGTGTTTAGTTGGGGGACAATCTCTTTCATCTGCTTCAGAATTCATCATAACATCAGGGTCAGGTATTTAAGCTTTGTGGGTCAACTTGAACATAAAAAAAAAAAAAAAAAAANAAAAAAAAAAAAAAAAAAACTATGGATTGTATTTGTGTGAATATCATTTTTTACTAGTGGGTCAAATAGTTGCATATGATGCTTTGTACTATAAGTGGGCTTCTTGAGTGTTACATTCATTGAATTAAGTGCTGAATCAAAATTTATGAGAATGACATTAGATAGTTGGATTGATAAAAAAAAAACTACTATTTAGTCTGCAATTTATTAGTCTACAATTTATTTAGTCTGCAATTTGACATATATATAAAGCAGTATATCTTAATTTCTATCCATCTTTCTAATAGTTACACAAAAATAATGCCCAATCCAAGATATGAAGTATGCCATATGAAGTCTGAGATGGTCTTTCCTCCATACATTGAGAGGAAATATGAGTGTGTTTGCTTAGCTATCAGATTTTGCTATCCTATGTTTTCATATTTTCCAAGATTGAACAGTAATGGTACTATACTTCTGAGTTTTCTTATTATGTAGATTATATTTTACAGTTTTTTGTTTAAGAAAAGTAAAATTTATTTGAGAGGATAGTAATTAAAAGTAGTTAACAGGTGACACGATGAACAATTGGTAAAGGGAAATCTGTCACGATTAGCAGAATTACAAGTATTTTTTGTGTGAAACTTAACCTGAGTTGCTTTGTTGCAGTATCTTAGTTATACAGATGGTCCTAAGTACTACTTTATTTAGAGTTTAGAGTCAACATCCTCTTTAATCTTGCTTCTCTTTTTATTTGTCACTTCATGATAGAAAGGAAGGAGATTGGTAAGAATGGGCTGAAGAAGAAGTTGGTTAAGGAATTATGGTGGTTTTGAAGAATATATACATTCCTTAGGCATAAAAAAATATCTCAAAGAACAAAACCCCAACATAAAGGTTAGCTTGTGGTGAAATTTCTCAGGCATTATAGTTCAAGACCTTGATTGGAGAACAAATGTCTCTTGCCATTCTCTAAAGGTTAAAAGTGTCTAACATTAAAAAACAATTAGTATGAATTCTTGATATTTTCTTTGGATGTAAGTCTTTTTTTCATATAATTAGATTATCGATTAATTGTCAAAGACTGTGCTCATGGATTCTTTTTCTGTAATTGAGATTGCCATTGTTTTTGTTAGGACAATAGTGTGAATTTTTTATTTTTTGTATAAATTGTTAGGATTTTATGATTTTATTTGTTGATTTTCAAATTAAATTGTGAAGATTTCTAATTATATAAATTGTTAGAAAAAAAATCCGTGGGAACGAGTCTTATGCTAATTAATTATAAAGTGTTGTATTTTATCTTTTATTTTTTAGTTTTGATCTTAAAGTATGAAATTAAAAAAAAACGCTATTTTATTATCAGAATTGAGATTTGAGAAGGCGGCGGTGTACTTTCAAAGGGGCAATTAGGTCATTTGGAGAGTGTCCCATTGCCCACATAATACTGTGCCTTCATGAGCTAACTACACTTGTCGGATTAGCTTTCTTTCTTATAAATTGATTGAATTCAAATTTTTTATTTAGTTTAATTTTATTCATAACTTACAAGTTACAAAATACAAACAAGTACATTTCGGTGATAACCAAAAGTCATCTCATTTTGAAATGACACGAAATCCTTTTCAAACAAAAAAAAAAATGGCACGAAATCTTCTAACCTCAAAGATTACTATAATAATAAACAATTCTTAAGAGAGATTATGTCAGTACTTAGTGTATATTTATATATAGTATATTATATGTGCACTATTTTTTTTAGCCCACGTTCTCTCACCCCAAATGAGTTTTTTTTATTTTCATTAATATTTTAAACTCTATAAAAAAAGGATAAATTACACTTTAGTACCCTATGGTTTGGTCATATTTCACTTTAATACTCAGTGATTTAAAAAGTGACACTTTGGTATTCTGTGATATTCTCTCTTAACAAATTATTTTTAAATAATTTTATATTTTACATACATATCTGTGTGTCCGTTAGGAGACACAAAACCTCTAGTATATATATATATATATATTGGCCCTAAAAGAGGAATTTTAATAAAGAAAAAAATAGCAAGAATACAATCAGCGATAGGACAATCCCAAAAAAGAAGAAGAAACTATACAACAGAAAAAATCAACCTACATCAGATTCCATGCGAATATATTTTTGGAAGACATATTTACTATTTAACAATGAATTTAAATTTTATAGACTATTTATTAGCATATTCAAACTTTAACAATGTATTTAACAATAAATCTATAAAGTATATATGACTTATGAATAAGGTGTTAAAATGTTTTGTTAAATTATTGGATGAAGTTAAATAAGAGGTAAAAATGAAAATTTAAAATTTTGTAGATTTCTTTTTTGGCCGAAAAAATTTTGTAGATTAAATTAATATAAATTTTAAGAATGAAAAAGAGACTTTGGGTAATTGTGCAGGATGAAGAATCCGAATAATTGACACTTTGATTTGAAATGTAGAATATTTAGGTGGTAAATTATTGAAGAACAACAATGTGTAAAAAAATATCCTAAAAGTAAATGAATGTAATGAAGAATTTTCTAAATATAAATAGTGTACTATACCACCCCATTGATCCGTTAGAGTTTTTATTTAAAAACAAAAAAAAACGCACATTAAATTCTTATGCACATACATGTCGTCATGTTGCTTATTAATTATTATAATTAATTTTTTTAATTATTTTTATTGAGTATTATAATTGGTAACCCCACAGTACACAGAATCACAGATCAAAGAGCTCTTGCTTGTGATAATGGCCTTTCAGATTACTTTGGGACGAGAATGACGATCTCATTTTGGTGGAATCTCATTTATTCTTTTAGACACATCAATGGAAGTTTTTCTTTTTAAATATGCAGTTTCATAAACAGTTGCTTCAGTACGAACCTTATCTCCACAATTAGAAAGTGGCACCGACTTTTATCCCATAAAAGGCCTTGAGAGAAAAAAAAATATATGAGAAATCATTTTATGAAGAATATGATTTTTTTAAAACAAAAAATAATGACAGCCAAAGAAATATTGAAAAAGGGGTAAAGCTAGAGGTGTGGGAGTAAATTAAACGAGTTACTCACTCTATTATAATGGGCCATGATTAAAATTGTCTACGTTTGTATTAGACGAAGCAATGAATCCTTAAACCTATGACCTCATTCTAGAAGAGTTTGGATTATAAAAGTTAGAGGTAAACAAAGTAAAGTAGTAAGAAACAGAAGAGCTAATGATTTTGATAGTTGTTAGTGGCGACACCCTGACGCACTTCCAAACTCTCTAATTACAAAGCTTTCAAATGACATCAAAAGTTACGAGGATAGTTAATCAAGCTTTGTAATAATGAGATGGGTTTCTCTTCCACCTTTTGATCTATTTGTAGAGCCACTTCTGAAATTCGTGTGATCCCGAAGTTGACTTAATGAAGAGGGATAACTCAAACTAAACCGTTCTAGCAAAACTACAACTGAGAAACGTGTGTGACAAGAAGTCATCCGGAGACTCACAGAAAGGACAAATGATCTCACATCTGAGATGGTGACGATTCATATTTGAAAACATCGAGATAGCATCATGCTAAATTTTCCAAGCAGTGACCAGAATCTTCATGGGTGCTTTCGTTCTCCAAAAGTCTTTCCACAGAAACTAATGATCGAAAGGAAGTATTACTATAATTTGAATGATACGCCCTACTGAGCAAGTCAAAACTCGAGATAGTGGTGTACGGCTTGATAACAACATGAGTCCAAGAAAAGGGTACCTTACCAGTCTTGTGGCATTTAGAAGTAACCTGATATCGGTTAATAATTTAATTATTAAAAATTTATTTTACACATTTCAATCCTTAAAAATAATTGAATCAATATATATAAATTCTTTTATTTTTGAAAGTCGGTGCTTATAAAATGAACTAGCATGACTTAAATATATTAATTATATAATTTTCAAAAAAACAAAATATATCAATTAAATTTTTCAAAGAATTAATAAATATCAACTCATATATCCTTCAATGATTATTAGCTTATATTAATAACTATCCAAATTTAATATACAATGTATATTAATTAAATACGGATCCAACCCACAAAATTTAAAGTGAAAAAGTGAATACAATTAGGCAGATAAGTATTCTTTAATGATCTTTATTAAGTTTGGTACATGTTTAGGGTTTTCCAATTTTATGCAATTTCGTCTTTGCGTATTGCTTTGGAACAAACTTCTGCTTTTCAGGCAAAAAAAAACTTCTGCTTTGCTTTGGAATCGAAATCTCTGTAGCGTTCTCTGCATTTTACCATATCTGAATGCACCAAATAGCACAAGTAGGCTCAATATTCTTCCAAACTCTACACTTTCTCCTTATTTTTCCCCCCATTTTTCTCTTTTCCTTACTTTTTTTTCTTGGTCAGTGTTTGTGTTTAATTTTGTGACAGCATGAGAACTTAAATAAAGTATTCACATTGTTGAACAAAGTTGTTATAGCTACGTTGACTGATATAATTATTAGTTATGGTTAACAATTAAGTATAAAATATATCTAATTTTTTGAGTGATGTGAGAGAGGAGGAAGAGGATTGTAAAAAGGAAAAAAAAAAGTTGGCCGTTGAGCAAATTTTGAAATATATATATATATATATATATCTCTGATACTTAAATTATTTAAAGGAAAAATCTTGTTCCACACAACAAGAACGAGGGATATGAATATATGATTGATTAGTAGTTACTATGGGCAACTAAGCAAATTAAAGTAGTAATATTCATTTTTTATGACACGCTTTTAATTATGACGAGGCTTTGAGAGAAATTTGCATTTTTTGTTGAGTTATGGTGACCATGTAGAAAGCAAAATAGGGTGGAGATTTTTTGTAAACTCTCTATATACTTTAACCTTTTTGGCTTTTGCAATTGAGAAATTTGTATGACACTTTAACATAGTTGAATTGTTTATTTTTATGATTCATTTGGATATAAGATTTACTTTACGCAAAGGAGATATTAGCATGAACTAATAAAGGATATGATAAATTACTTTTGATTAATATATAAATGTTCGATTCTTTAGGACAATTGGATATATGTATGTATATATGTTTGAAGTGGATTATGTACTGTATGCTTTTAAAAAAAAAAAAGGCAATAAGGAATTAAATTATATACAAATGACAAAAACAGGATAAGTTTAAATAATAGTATAAGAAGTAGGTATTGGTGTGGATGATGTCTGTATGTATATCTATATAAAAAGCTATTACAATTATAATGGTGAGAGTCCATTAATTGGAATGGTTGGTCCACACCATTATATAGTGATGCCTCCTTTTATATTTCGGATTTTATTTTTTAAAATAAATTAAGAATTTAATTGTTGAGAAATTATTAAATTAATAATTTTTAAAATATTAAAATATATAATTTAAAAAAAATTAAATAACGTATTTATTAATTTTTGTAGATTAAAAAATATAATTTTTTTTAAAGATTAATAACAAATATATAATTTAATTTTTTCAAAAATTAAATTACGTATTTTAATTTTTAAAGATTAAATTATCACATTGGTGAATTTCAAGGATAAATTATTAATTTACTCTTATTCTTTAAAAAAAAATTATATATAATTTTTATTTTTATCATTAAAACTCAGTTATAAAAATTCAAGATATTTAAAGGCACATGTTAAAGTTTATTTTGATTGGTCAATTGAGTTTTCAAACATTAAAAATTATCTTTTAAATAAATTTTTGTAAATTTCAAAATATGAGATGCTCTATTAACCAATCAGAAAAAAATTTGAAATGTGCACTAAGGACACATGTTTAATAAATCCTTTTTATAATACTTATCATCTTTCTTGTATTTGTGTTGGACTTTGAATAGAATAATAGAGGAAATGAAACGTCACGCAAACATTTACCACTGTCTTTGTTTTTGGTACTTTCTATTTATTTTAGTATAAATAGACATTTTTCTAAAAATTTTTTTAAGTAACTGTATTTTAAAAATTAAATAAATTTAAATGAAGTGGCGTTGCCACTAAGGATGGTTGTTGGCCCTCAAGCCTCAACGTTATGGAAATGGAAGACTTTCCAATTTCCATTGGAAGATTCTGTCCAACAAGGAATAAGTAAGGTGGTGTTTGATAAGAGGTCATCATTGTTTAATTATTTTTCTCTTATAGCTTGATAAAAAAGCTTACATTTGATTGGCATTTAGTAATTATTTTATAAAGAATTCACTATGATTTTTACGAGATTTGCACTAAATTCATAATATAATATAATATAATATAATATAATATATATTGTTATGAAGTCACTTAATAAAAATAAGGTCAAATGTTCAAATTGTTGCTCTATATGTTATCTCAAAATTTGTTTTGGTCTTTTATCTTTTGTAGAATGTTTAAATTGGTCCTAAATTATTGAATATGGTCATAAGTCTCTTATTTTAAGTTTGAATGTGACGAATTCATAACTGCAAGTTTCTTTTAACAAGTGCTTCTATATCCAGTTGAGCTCGTCAGTAAATATAGTTAAATCAAGTCTGAGAAGTGAGCTACTCGTTTCATAGTCAATAACAAGCAAGTTTGTCATATTTCTCTCGTCCCAAGTTTAAATGCAAAAAATTTGAAGCTACAAATTACTTTTGATGAGTTCATTTTTTTATCAAGTTGGAACCATAAATAAATACGGTTAAATCAGGTCCGAAAGTGGGTTTGAGACCAAAATGTGAAAAAAATTATGAAAAATTAGTTTCAAACTTTCTTTCAAGCTCAATTTGTTAAAGGTCCCAACTAGGCAAAAAAAGAACTCGCTTAAAGTAACTTGTAGTTCCAAACTCGCCGCATTCAGACTTGAAATGATATAGATATAACTAACTTCGTTTGTTTGATCATTAAACGAGCAACCCACTTTACAAATTTGATTTGACCTTATATATTTGTTGAATACCCTAACTAGATAAAGACGTAATTATAAAAAGCAACACATAGATCTGGACTCATAGCTTTGGAAAGTTAAATGAGAGACATACGATTATATTCATTATATTCAGTAGTTTGAGATTAAAACAAATCACTATAAAAATATATAAGATCAATTTAAACTTTCTGAAAATTAAATCACCAAAATGAACTTTGAGACTAAAATATAATAAAAATATTATATTATAAAATATTAAATATCAAGTATCCTAATTATATTTATATATTTTGAAAAGACATGTATCTCATGTAATGTCATTTTTATTCGATACTAGTGTGAACCCCGTGCGATGCACGGGTTGTGAATGCTTCAGAAAGTAGAAGATTGTGAGCTTCATTGTACACCAAAAATATAATATAGCCATTAAAAATATTCAATACATAAAACAACCTATGATGAATAAATAAAAGGATAATAACTACCGAATAACATATAGATAGTAATTAGTAATAAAGAATATATCATTGCATAAGATCCAAAGAGTTCGGTACCAAAAAAATACCAAATTAGTCCATATATGGAAGATAGGGCATGGTCATATTACACCTTATATGTTACATTCAAAAAGTATAATATTGCGTACAAATGAAAATGAGCATTGAAAATGATGCTAATTAAGTAATATATATATATGATAAACTTTAAAATAAAGGATGGACTATATATATGATGAGAATTACCAGAACTTAGGCTCTTAAATATAATACGCAACAATAATTTGGGAGTATGCATAAAAGAACAACTAAAAATTATGAAAGAGAATAATTAAGTTAAAGACATTTAAAGACAGCTTTCATCTTATTCATAATGAAGATTACGACAAAATAACCATAAATAGACAATAAATAAACAGAATTGACAAATTCATCTCAAACCCTGAAATACCTCCTTGTAAACACAATTAGATGTAACATATGATTGTTCATCCCCCTTCTGAGAAACTAAGATCTTCAAACCAGAACGTGATCGAACTCTAGAAATTGCGACATACAATTGACCATGAGTGAAAACATCGCGACGAAGAAATATACCAACTGTTGAAAGAGATTGTCCTTGGCTCTTGTTGATTGTCATAGCAAAAGAAACAGTAATTGGAAATTGTCTGCATTGAAATCTAAATGGTAGTTTCATGTCAGAAGGTATAATATTCATGCGAGGAATTAAAACCTTCTCGCCAGCACACTTCCCAGCCATTAAGGTGGCTTCAATTACATGGTCACTAAGGCGCGAAACAATCAACCTTGTTCCATTGCGACACGTGTACTAAATTGAAAAATAACTCGGAATTCATGGTTGGTCGAACGAAATGCGTAGCCATTTATACCAACAGTAAACTGCGATATCAAATATATATTTCCCTCCTTTAATATGTGCTTGAATTTATCATAGAAAGTCCCCTTGACAGAAGCACCAATTAAAGAATTCTGAAACATATAACAACAACAAACAAAAACGGACATTAAATAGTATTTTAAGAAGCAAATATAACAACAACATACTCAAATAATTAAAAAACAATCTAGAATGAAATGTACATCTTTGTCACAGAGAATCATATCCATGCTTGGTGCTTTCTGCTTAGAAGTTGTATTCGAATGAAGTAGCCACATACGAACAATACGGATCATGATGTTCCAATTGGTCTTCACAGGATTGATAGAGCTAACTGAATCAAAACTACGATCCATTGCTGAGCCGCTTTCCTATGCTCTATATTTTGAGGTATGTGGGAGACAATATGGTGTATGAACCGATATTTAAATAAGAAGATATGGCAACATTCGCAACAAAAAAATCGTAGCAATTGGT
>QANZ01042514.1:0-15053 GCA_003254925.1 Chamaecrista fasciculata
TTATAAAATGATTGGCCCTAGGGCACAATCTCCAACATAAATTACCTTTCAAATTCCAAAGACGTCACTTTCCAGTAGTGTTGTCATTTGTAATGACTATTAATAAGAGTCAAGGTCAGTCTTTATCAACTATCAGATTGTATGTTCCCCGTCCAGTTTTTAGCCATGGTCAGCTGTATGTTGCTTTGTCTCGAGTTAGGACAAAGGCATGGATTAAGATTCTCATATGCAACACAGCTGATAACAATATCTATAAAACAAGTAATGTTGTATATCGTGAGATTTTTCAGGGTGTTTGAGAAAGACTAAGGTTAATAGTAATTGAAGCATACTATATTTTGATTGACTGTTTACAGTCTTTTGATATGGTTTTAGATTGTGTGGTTGTTTAACTCATTTCACTTAACTTAATGTACTTTACTGATTAGAAACGCTTCTTACAACTATATGTAACAATGATGTTGTATCAAGTGTGAGTATGTTTTGTAAACATCGACAATATCTCAAAGTCATCCAAAGTAAAATACATTTAGCACTGTTTTTTATAATATTACAGAATATAATGGTTGATGTAGGCGATAAATAATCTTATTTCTTATATTCACATTTTAAAATTATATTGAAAGGTATGTCTTGAACTAATACTTAAATAAGTATTTACAATGATAAGCTCTCGTGCATCGCACAAGTCAATATCCTAGTCCTAGTATATATATAAAGCAGAAAACTTTCCACCAGAAGCTGCCATGTGGCTCTACATTTTTTTTGTCACTACTTGCTTCTTCTATATTTTCTTTCTCTCTCCCTAATGAAGAATTTTTTTTTTGGGTTTTGTTGAACTTATATCTCCCACCAATAGCCATGCTTCTATCATTAATTTATTTTTCTTGACCTTCTATCATTAATATATAAATTTAGTACGTCTTAGGAGAGAGTGTTTTAGATTGTTATTTTTTGGTAATTATTTCTCTATTAGTAGATTATTATATCATTTGATATTTGTATTTTATTAAAAAAATGTAAACTAAAATTTAAAATTTGATTTTTTCTATAAATAAAAATAAAGATGCCACAGAATCTTACTTTTACTATCTCATATTTAATTTATGAATTTTAAAATCATTCTTTTAAACAATATCGAATCCTTCATTTATTATATCTTCTCACTTTCTCTATCCGTAATCATTTTGCCAACCATATTGATCTGTCATCCAACCATATTGATTTATTTTTCAATTTAATTAATTTCAATTTAGGAAATGGTAACACATTAATTTATACCCACATCATATCTATTTTTCAAAATTCGAATCCTCTCTCTA
Organism: Chamaecrista fasciculata; assembly: GCA_003254925.1. Lineage (NCBI taxonomy): Eukaryota > Viridiplantae > Streptophyta > Magnoliopsida > Fabales > Fabaceae > Chamaecrista > Chamaecrista fasciculata. The sequence continues at coordinate 1,323 of QANZ01042514.1, forward strand.
AACTCTAACACCGCACCACGATTCCTTCTAAATTTTTCCCTTCTTACCATTTTCTTCTTCTTCTTCTTCTCTCCCCCTATCTTCACCACCACTGCTTCCTCTGTCATGTCTCATATCTCCGGCGATGGCAGCGTCTCCGACGGCAAGATCGACCATCACTCCTCGCTCCACCTCCTCCATTCCTCTTCGTCGCCTCTCACTGGAAAAGGTGCGACGACGCTGCCTTCTCTCACAAAATCTCCTCTTCCTCTTCAGCTCACGAGCACTAAGATTAGCGAAAGAATATGATTCAGAGTGAGTTTCAATTTTGTTTAAATTTTTTTTCTACTTTTCAAAAAAAGGGATTTTGTATAATCTGAATATTATATTCTTCCATTGCAAACTAATGTAGCATTCTTGGTAGCTGTGGTGTTCGTTCTCGATGGTATAATGCATGGAGTTGAACCAGGAAAAATGTAACGGCGACACTAGCTTCCAATCTCTTGCGGAATCTTCGAAGTCGAAGACGAAGAAGCCATAAGGTGATTTTGAATCAGTTGCCGTTAACTATTGATTTTTATGGAAAAAAAATTTCAGTTCCTACCATTCATTATTCCCTTCGTCTTCATAATCTGGGTTTGTTGCTTTGCTCTGCCTCTAGATCTAGGATTTCTCTTCTATGTCTTCGATAGATTCGGCGTCTATGCAACATTAATTCAAGATGATCTTGGGCTCTATGTTTTCCCAAAATTGAAGTATGTGGGCATCGAGTTAACGCAGTTAAACTATTATTTTCCTTTTTATGTTAGTTTTTGTTTACTTCCCTACATTAGAATGACTCATTTTGAAGACAACCACTAAAAAGAAAGCCTCTTCCATCGTCAGGTGAAATCTAGTACCCTGTTCAACAATGTCTTAATTACTGATGATCCAGAATATGCCAAGCAACTGGCTTAAGAAACATGGGGCGAGCAAGAGGATGTAAGTTGTTTTTATTTATTTAATTGTTCGGTTGACGAAGAATATCTGTGATGTTACTTCTTAATTATTAAAAACATAATATACTTTTGCAAGCTGAGAAGGCGACGTTTGATGAGGCTGATAAGAAGAGAGAAGAAGAGGTACCGTTTCATATTTGTTTTTTGATTTGCTCATAATAGAATGAGACATTTAAGAAATTGATCTTAATGGTAGTTTGTCTATATGCTCGGAGATTATAAACTCTTCTCTTACGTAGCTCTTCTATGCGACATAAGTTCTGTTTCTTTCATGTTTAACTGATTATTGATTCAAGATGTTAACTACCTAAGTCTAAGAGATAATTTTATTCGTAGGGAGAGGTTTGTAAAGCTGTAATCTGCAACTTTTTTTCAAGTGATTTTGATTTATCTATTGATTCAAGATGTCCACTATGTCTTGGCCCTTAACAAGACGTTATAGTTGATAAATGATCAAAGCTTTCACAATCATGTATCTGATTTGTCATTTACTTATTGCAGATTTCTCAAAGCAAGTGGGGTTGATAAATTCCTTGACATTAATCAAATTGAAAAGTTTGATGAGCATGGGAGCGCAGTTTAAGCTGCAATTTATCTATTTCAAAAGTTACAGGAGTCAAGCTCAAATACAAGGTTGGAGTCAAGCTCAAATACAAGGTTGCACTTAAATTAACAGTGAAATAAAAAATTTCTTTCACTTAAGTTCAATAATCATGTACTAACTTAGTCCGTCCATAAGGATTCATCAATATAGCTTAAGGATGCTCAATATAGCTTATCAGCAACTTTCTTCAGCTACATTTTCTTTATTGAACACCATTTTTCCTCTTATGACCTACTATTGCACACAGAAGGATTCTCAACAAAGGACTCCACCACTTCTCTTCAGTTGAATGTTGTTTATTCAAGATTATATATTCATATTATAGTTTCTTCTGAGTACAAATTTCTTAATTTATTTAAGACTATCAGTGTATTATTTTTTGTTTGTTTTATGAATTAATAATAACATCTTTTGCTTTATTATTGTTCTCTCTATGACATTCCCAAACAAACAAAAGGAATAGGCCATTGACGAAGAATTTGATGAAATTTTATAATTGTGTCAAGGTTGTACTATGAATTTAAGTTTATATAGAAGTTGACTATATAAATACACCTAGTCTTTTCATACTTTGTTTCATTCTAACTTTGTTTCTAATGTTCAATCCATTAAACCATTCTGGAATTTAAACACAAGTTTAAATTTGAAGTTGGAAGAAGTAATGGTTGAAATTGGTAAATGATGTCACATTAATTTTTACACAAATTTTAAAGGGTTTTGAAAAAATAATATTCATTTTATTTCCTATTTAGAAAAACTCAGATTTCATTTTTTAGTTTGGTCAATAAAACTCTTCATTCAATGTGTCTCTCTCAGTGTCTACCTATATTCTAATTCCTATCTAGAAAAAAGTTAAATTTAATAAATCTATTCACACTTTTCATCTACAAGCACTATTAAATTTATATGCATTCTATTCCCATTGTAATTTTGATTGATACTTCCATATTTCAATTATATTTATGAGACAACTAATAGAACTTGCTGTATTTGCATTCTATTCCCAGAGTTATTTTTGAAATTTGTTCCCTGGTACTCATGGGAATGAATGTTTATTCTTCTAGACATTGACAATTAAACAAATCAACATTCTTTCATGCTTTAAATAGTAATCAACAATTACTAAGCAATTTCTTTGAGGAGCTGACAAATCTATTTAAATTAAGTAAATGCTGATTAATAAAATCAAATAATGAAAAAATGTTGATTATATATAATCTCAAAAAATAAAAATTTTTAGTTAATCAAAAACTAAATAAAAAATTTAGTACGCCTCATATTTAATTATAATCTTACATAATAATAGGCATATATATATATATTCAAATAAAAAATTTGATATTTGTATTTTTATTAAAAAATAAATGTGAACTAAAATTGTGATAAAATTCGATTTTTTCTATAAATTAAAATATAGATCCCACAAAATCCTATTTTTAGTATATCAAATTTAATTTATGAATTTTAAAATTATTTTTTTGCTCTATCTTGACTTTTTCTCTCCCTATTAGTTGCAATTAATAAATGCTATTTAAGTCTATTCCATAAATCATTCTATTTCCAATGCATAGATAAATAAAAACATCCTCCATTGTCATCTCTCTTGACTATATAAATGCACCCAGCCTTTGACTTTCATAGAGACTAAAATATAAAAAAGGTGGAGAACCCTCTTTATAAAAAATAAATCCTATTTGATTTTAGGAAATTAATATTCTTGAAAAAGTAAATTAACAATTAAACTTTTTTTCCTAAAAAAGTGTGGAAAATTTAAAAGATAAGAAATGATGCATAAAAATGCAATAAAAAATTTAAATGGAGACTTGGTATGTACCAAGTTTAATATTATTAGTCTACATATCATAATATTCAAATTGATAATATTTTTAATGTACTATATGATATAGTAATAAGATATTTTAGATAATATTAAATTATCACATCAAGTTAAAAAGAATACACTTGAATAAAAATAAACTAATACTTTATAGAATTTTCTAAATATTTTCTTTTATTTAATTAATTATTATTTAGATATTGATGCATTCATCTCTTTACATTATATATATATACTGAATTATAGGAGACATTAGAATTGAATTTAAAGTGAGAATAAAAAGGAATTATAATAATTTCTGAACAATGAGAATATATTATGTTATTTGTATAAATTTTGATATTTGAAAGCATATGGAAAACAAGTACAAAACTTTGGCCATCTTATAATAAAGAGCAATATATCGTAAATTAATAAGGGAATAATGTATGTATGTAGAATTTAATTAATGTTGACGTTACTGTAATTCCTTTTTGCAACTATGCGCAAACAATTAACAAATAATAGTGAATCTGAATCATGTAAATGATAAGAAGTAGAGTTAATGACATCTTTTTTATCCTAAAAACGAGGTGCCTCATAAAAGGTTTAACAAAAAATAAAGACAACGATTTCAAATTAAATTAAAAGTTCAACAGATAATCTATCTATCTATATATCTATATAAAGTAGAAATTCAAAGTGTACAGTATTTCGAATCTAATTTTTTTATTTTATGTTTTTATTATTTAGATTTCTTGGTAAACTATTTAACTATATTAAAAAAATGAATAATTACTTCATTAAATCGATTAGCTAGGGACTTGGAGAGATATTAGGAGTTTTGACTATTTTAAATTTTTTTAATTAAATACAACATTAATTATAATTGATAGCTGTGAAAGCCGTATTTTTTCCGAGTTCATTTTGTAAATAAATAGATTTTTGGTCATTTTTGTAAATAAATAAACATTTTTGGTATTTAAAAATAAAATAAGAATTTTGAGTCTTAACTTTTAAATAAAAAAAATTCCAAAGCAAAATGCCTAAAATAAAATAAGATCTGCATTTAGAAATAAACAAAATAAATAGAAATGAAAAATGATAAAAAATATATATAAAAAAACGAAATTTTTTTTTTAAAAAATTAAAATAATGAAAGATGAGGAAAATGGTGAAAGTGACAAAGTTGGGGTTTGAACCAACTCCCTTTTAACTCTTAAACCTTAACGATTTTGGCCAAAGCCCATTTCATGTAAATGCAATGCATCAACTTTGATTTAAGGAAGATTTAGAATGAGTTATTCATCTTCCTTAACCATGAAGCACGCATGAAGAATGAAAAATAATTAATTAGCGAGGAGGCACGAAAATGAAGGAAAATGAAATTAAAATTGGGCATAAAGCATGTACAAGAGGAAAAAGAAAATTTTTGGGGATCAATTTTGATGACATTAAATCTCTTATTTTTGACCCAAATCAATCAAATTTACAAAATTTGATCACCAATTCCAATTTGGTGATTGGGTTGATTTTGGGAGATTATTTTGTATGAATTAACATTAATTTTGGATCCCTATTGATTCTCCTTTCAGCCTATAGATAGATGAGATGTTTGTAGGAAAAAGAACAACTTTTGGAGAGGCAAATAAGAGAGAAATATTCAGATTTTTAGAGAGAGAGAATTCAGATTTTTAGAGAGAGAAAAATTCGTTTTTAGAGTGAGAAAATTTGATTTTTGAGAAAGAAAATTTGTGTGGTGAGTCTAATTTCGGTTTCTTTTTCTTTCTTCTCTTTTAATTTGTTTTTTCATCTTCATCTCATTTTTGGGGTATTAATTTTTAGGACCCGGATGAAGGAACAATGGAGTTATTCTCCAAAGGCGTTCCGATGGTTGAGAATTTCAGTCAAAATCATGACTTTTAGTACCTGATAGGGACTAAACTGAATTTCCTACCTAGAATCTGGACTGTTCTGCAATTATCTTTCTGCTCCATATTTCTGTAAAATTACACTTTGACCCTAAAACTTTTATAAAATTTCATTTTAGTCCCTAAATATTTAGTGTCCAGGGACCTAACTGAAATTCTGGAAACTATTTGCGGTTTGATTTGTAATTTTAGCCAAAAGAATTTAATGCTCTTTTCTCCTCGCTGTATGTGCGCCATGTATATTTAATATATATATGGGTAAATTACAAAATAGGGTCCTNTTTAAAAACATTTTTGTAAAAGGGAAGAAGACCAAAAAGAAGATCTTTTCACATAATCCATACATGTTCATACATAACTGATCCTGCCACGGTACCAACTACCTTAATGGGTCAAGTTCACTCTTGCGATTTAAATTTAATGGTTGCTTTGGTTAATGGTTGATGTATGGCATCATAGTCAGACAACAATATTACTAGGGGAAACTCCCAGTAATAAGTTTCTTATCGAGAACCAAATGTTCCAATAAGATTCGAAACCACGACATCGATAGTGAAATGAATCTTCCACAATCGAATAATCAGCATTAATCTTATAGTTGAACCTATGTTGATATAAAGAATCTAAAAGGTCTGCAAGCATGCCATGCACCCCAATGCCAAAGCAACCATGTAAATACTTATGCACTAACTTCCTTTATATGTCTTTGCAGGTTAGCTGGTACAACCAACACTCCTACAATTGTTATGGATTCAAACAATAAGAATCTTGTTTAAGTTTCGGCCTTGCCAACTGTGAACAGTGATCCTGTAAATGAAGAGATCAACCTTCGTAATCAACTACAAAGTCAAGTGACTGAGATTACAATAATAAAAACCCAAATAACCGACATATTATAACCCTAAAAGATTTTCTCTTGTCAAATGACCTCTAGTATTATAACCCTAAAAGATTTTCTTTCAAAACCCATCAGATTTACCCATCAAGTCATATTATAACCCTAAAAGATTTTCTCTTGTCAAATGACCTCTAGTATAAACTTGATTGAAAGAAGGTGAAGAAATCAATCAAAGGTGTAAGTTGCGGATGGGTACATATACATTTTGAGCCTAATATCTTTCACTTCAAAAGCCAATCACCTAAGCCACGTTACAAGCCTTTAAAGTCCTTATTGAGGTACATTCAATTGGCATGCCCAAACAGGGGCAAGACGAAAAATGAGGGTAATATCTTAATCCCTCCAAAATCTGACATGAACTTTCAAATAAAGCACGTCAAGCAGAAGCATCATTTGTCTATCTTTAATGCTATCCTGAGCCTAGACCAAAGGCACCCCTCTAAAGGAAATGTTCAAGGCATTAGGCCAATATATCCAAAGCCCTTCTTCTTAAACACAAGCCACCATAAAAGCTAGGTATCATTTCAGCCACCATAAAAATTGAGGCATCCTTTCATTCCCAAACACTAGCCACCATAAAAATTAGGGCATCCTTTTATTCCCAAACACAAGCAACCATAAATAAATACAAGCCGCCAAAGCTAGGGCATCCCTTCATTTATCTAAATACAAATGAGCCCCAAAAGTGGGGCTTCCTCTCACTCCACTATCAAAGATGAGACATTTTTTTAACACGAAAAGACCCAATGCTGGGGCATCCTTTGTTAAATTCATTTTCCACATACCAAGGTGAAAATGTTTTCCTCAAATGTTGGGACATCACCTGCTTAACATATGCATATCCATGGTAGCATGCAGATTCATATAAAATGTTGATTATCGCGAGACAACTCTCTCCATCATTCATAAAGGCAGATCCTTCGCCTTATATCCTTTCATTTCGAAAAAAAATTGAAACTTTGTTCATTCAACAGGTTTCTTCCCTCTGCTTTCTCATGTTTATAGCAAGTATTGTGACTGGTAGCCTTATTCCTCTACTAAAATTAGAATTGGCTAATTTTTAAAACATGTTTTCAAACTAAGGAAAATGACATGCATAGAAACAATTCAAATTGTGCTAACTCTCTTGGCAGGACAACTTTTCTTTAGCAAAGGGTCAAGACTATCAAATTGCTTGTAGGGCACTCAAAATGCAATAGGGTACAGACGAAGAGTACCTTTTAACATTTGAAGATGATTAATCCTTGGTCGGTACCATCAGGGTGCTGTCAAATGCTCTTCGGTTCGATAACATTATGGTATAGACGAAGAGTCTCGTTCAACATTTGAAGATAATTCTTGTTTGGTTTGCAAATCAATTTTCTCCAATTGCCTTATCCACCATATTTTTGAAATTGTTTTCAAAAATATTTTAATTAATTTTTCCAAGTTTTTTTCAATAAAATTTGGTGACGACTCCTCTGTTTTAGTCACAGTCGACATTCTCCGCAATGTCAGGCGTGACAGTTTGGCGACTCAACTGGGGATAGCTTGAGAGCCAAGCCCAACAACAAAATAATTATTATCTTTTTAAAAAAATGGCCTATTTATTTATTTTTTAATTATTCTATTTAAACAATTCAAAAGCATAATTGAACTAGAGACCCCTAGAGCAAAATTGTTTTATTTAAGGAAATTTTATCAAATAATTATGACTAAGGAAATCGGTTATTAAGTGGGACCGCTTGTGACCTCACCGATTACCTGGGAACTATTAAATAGAATTTTTAAATAAAATGATTAATAAAAACAAATAAAAAAAATTAAGAACACACCTCTGTATCTATTGTGTTTCTTTTGCAGTTTATCCACTTTTGTGGATGAGAGAGGGTAGAATATTTAGGATTGCTCTCTCTCACATACATGCACTAACACAATAATACCCCACACACTGCCCCTATACTCGGGGTCCATTCGCCTTCGATAAAATAGATCCTATGGGACTTCCCTGTGAGACTAGGCTTCTCTCGAGGTTAATCCTACGGATTTCGCTTGGATTGTTACCTATTGCATGGGCTGACCAATGTGAGGATATCCTCTCTGTGGGATGGTTTGTGTAATGGGGTTCTCACCCTAGAAGGTGGGAGCAATTCAAGGACCTTTGATTTATAGGATATTTTAGACCCACCAAGCTGCACATAATAGACCTATGGACTTTCCCATTTTAGGATGGCCTATAGTGATAAACCTTAAGGAGCCTTCCTTTCTAGGACACATGAGGGCAAACTTTCCTTGCAAAGCATACTGCATCATCATGAACATCTTTTCTAAAATGGAAAGAATTTTTCAAAAAAAATCATTCATGACATCTCCCTTAAAAGGAAAATAACATAAAAAATAAAAGCTTTTTTCAAAAGGAGATCTTTTGCGAAAATGTTGTCATCCCATGACATTCTTTTTCCTCACCCTTAAAATGGGCTTTTATGAACCTGATTTAATTAGCCATTTTCAAGAACAAAATCGTTTCTAAAATAGGCTTTCCAAAAATAAATTAGTGATTTAAAAAAAGAGGTTTTCCCAAAAAAAAAAAAACTGGTCCTTCAAAAATGATTTAGATTCATGATCCACTCTAAAATATTAGGGAATCGTGCTTTTTAAAAAGATGGGATCTAGGTTTTTTGCTTTTTTTTTTAAAAAAACATTTTTGAAAAAGGGAAGAAGACCAAAAAGAAGATCTTTTCACATAATCCATACATGTTCATACATAATTGATCCTGCCAAGGTACCAACTACCTTAATGGGTCAAGTTCACTCTTGCGATTTAAATTTAATGGTTGCTTTGGTTAATGGTTGATGTATGGCATCATAGTCAGACAATAAATATTACTAGGGGCAACTCCCAGAAATAAGTTTCTTATCGAGAACCAAATGTTTCAATAAGATTCAAAACCACGACATCTATAGTGAAATGAATCTTCCACAATCGAATAATTAGCATTAATCTTATAGTTGAACCTATGTTCATATAAAGAATCTAAAAGGTCTGCAAGCATGCCATGCACCCCAATGCCAAAGCAACCATGTAAATACTTATGCACTAACTTCCTTTATATGTCTTTGCAGGTTAGCTGCTATAACCAACACTCCTACAATTGTTATGGATTCAAACAATAAGAATCTCGTTTAAGTTTCGGCCTTGCCAACTGTGAACAGTGATCCTACAAATGAAGAGATCAACCTTCATAATCAACTACAAAGTCAAGTGACTGAGATTACAATCATAAAAACTCAAATAACCAACATGGGTAATTACCTTAACACCATACTAAGGTCAACAAAAGAAACCAGTGGGGAACAAGTCCCCACTCCAACTCTGGAAGGGGCACAATATGTTAGCGCAACTCTTCCTAATGTCACTCCGATGATTGCCCTCATGGCAACACCAAGACAAAGTGACCCACCAGTCCTAGAGACTGCTCCTCTGACGGCTCTTAGGCAAGACATCCACTCTAGCAATCTCCTTACAACAAGGGATTCATTTACATCTATTGCCATAAAGATTGACATGCTTAGTGACCAACTCCAACAACAAACCATCAAGATGTCAGCACAAATGGCTGGTATCCACGATGATCTTAACGATTTTATTAGCATGGTCTAAGAAACCGTCAAAACAAAAGTTCCTAACCCAACTGCTGGAGAAACTATGCAACTCTCCAATACACATGAAAGTACTCCACTTAATGCAACTCTTGGCATTACCTCAATGTCTACCCCTTTGGTAACTCTGAGGGAAAACACTTTGCATGGGGAAGCTCCTATCACTACCCCAATATCTGTCATCCATACTACAACTCAAAAAGATGTGATTGCTTCAAGACAAGACAAGACAAGAACAAAATGATTCACCAACTTTGGAGACCGCTCCTGCGACGACTCCAAGACAAGACATATGTCCCGTATTACACATAGTGGGGCAAGGAGAAATATACACAAATGACTCGTTAGTGGTTGATTCTAATGTTACTCATGTTCCTATACCTGTGAAGGGCAAAAGTGACATAATATCCACTAAAGAGTATACGGGGGCCCGTTCTCGAGTTAAGAGGGACCTCTTGACATCTTCCCACAAAAAGTTAGATGTCCCCACTCACGATTGGCTCACGAGTTTCAATCATTCCGCAACAAAGTCTAGGAAGGAGTTGGCTGGCCTACCTACTAGATGATATCGCAATAAAGCGAAGGATATCCCAATTAGGGACCAACTTAGAGCATTGAAGATGGATCCAAATGAAAGCTTCCGTGATTATGCTTCACGATGGAGACAAATGGCCATGAAAATCCAACCGAGGATGGGGGAGCACGAGATGATTCCATATTTCATCCTTACCCTCCCCAATCCATTCTATAAGCACATGATTGAATCGACTATCAAAGAGTTCTCTGACGTCATAGAAATTAGGGAACAACTAGATATGGGAACTAAAGAAGGAAGACTAAATGAGGGGAACCCAATCTACAAAGGAGAACCAAGTAATGAAAGCTTCAACAAAAAGAAAGGGCCTCAGTCAACAGCCTGCCCAAGGTGCAATTCGAGCATGATACTAGGCCGCTACCCAAGCTTAGCATCACTCCCTCTCAATTGTTTCAAGATCTTTGCAAACAAAATCTAATGGGGCTTAAGCCAACAAAGTCTTTAATTCCGCCTTTCCCTAATTGGTATAGACCAGACCTGCAATGTGAATATCACATGGGGTGGGCCGACCATTCCATTGACAACTGTGACGCGTTCCGCTGCCATTGTGGGCCCTCATTGACAACAAGATCATTTCCTTTGAATGAATCAGTCTCGACATTCCAAACAACCCCATTGCTGGGGCATGGAAAGTGAAGCTACATCAACAAAGCAGAGCCTAGAGGGGAGTGCCAACAGTCTGAGAGGCGAAGCTCATTTCAGTTATTTCTTTGCAAGTGTTTTATTTCTTTCTTTTATTTTGGATAAATACATTCAAGCCATGGGCACTCTATGTTTTATTTTTGAAATAAGGATTTAATAAAAAACAGTCATTTTTGCATGCGCTTTTGCATTTCTCCTGTTTCATAAATTTTATCCCCATCCTTTTTCTCACTCCCATTTCTTCACGCTCTAAAAATATAACATTCAGGCTTTCATCAAAAAGCGATGATCTTCACTTTTGTGTGAATCTCTCGATACTATGGATATGCATAATCGCAAACCCTAGACATTTGAAAATGCCAAGGACGATACGATGGATCTGCTGTATCAAGAAAGAGCTCAAAGCTCAACTAGAGAATCTGTCTCGTGTGAAATTGTTGTACCAACGATACAAGGCATTCTTTGCTATTCTTAAAAATAAAGGAGTTTATCCCTTGCTACCCTATTAGAGCCGGAAGTAGGAGTTTCTAAATTAAACCTCAATTGATTGATAACTGGGGACGGGCAATCTTTCAACATCTTTAGGCTAGAAATTCATATGACAAGAGAAGATCTAATTTTTTTCATCCCATACAATTTTTCACTATTGTTAACCCCTTTGAGCCATTCAAGGTTGTTCTTCAAAAAAAAAATACCCAAAAAAATTACCTTTTGGAATAACGAGGATTTCCATACAAAAGTAGCTCATGCCGCCAGAATGTGCTGTTTCTAAAAAAAACAAGGAATGGTTTTCGCCTAGACCGTTACACGGATAGGCGATTTAAACAAAAGAAATACAAAAGATTGCCAAAGGCGATACACAAAAAAAAAAAGAAGAAATGAGCAAAAATGTCGAAGAGAAAATCTCTCGAAAATCAGAGCTTCAAAGAAAAGTCATGAGCTACAAATTTCTCAAAAAATCCTCGTTATGAACCAATATTCATGTTTGGGCTTACTCATCATTTTCTTTCAAAACCCATCAGATTTACCCATCAAGTCATATTATAACCCTAAAAGATTTTCTCTTGTCAAATGAACTCTAGTATAAACTTGATTGAAAGAAGGGGAAGAAATCAATCAAAGGTGTAAGTAGCGGATGAGTACATATATATTTTGAGCCTAATATCTTTCACTTCAAAAGCCAATCACCTAAGCCACGTTACAAGCCTTTAAAGTCCTTATTGAGGTACAATCAATTGGCATGCCCAAACAGGGGCAAGACGGAAAATGAGGGTAATATCTTAATCCCTACAAAATCTGACATCCAAAGCCCTTCTTCTTAAACACAAGCCACCATAAAAGCTAGGTATCCTTTCAGCCACCATAAAAATTGAGGCATCCTTTCATTCCCAAACACTGGCCACAATAAAAATTGGGGCATCCTTTTATTCCCAAACACAAGCAACCATAAATAAATACAAGCCGCCAAAGCTAGGGCATCCCTTCATTTATCTAAATACAAATGAGCCCCAAAAGTGGGGCTTCCTCTCATTCCACTATCAAAGATGAGACATTTTTTTAACACGAAAAGACCCAATGCTGGGGCATCCTTTGTTAAATTCATTTTCCACATACCAAGGTGAAAATGTTTTCCTCAAATATTGGGACATCACCTACTTAACATATGCATATCCATGGTAGCATGCAGATTCATATAAAATGTTGATTATCGCGAGACAACTCTCTCCATCATTCATAAAGGCAGATCCTTCGCCTTAAATCCTTTCATTTCGAAAAAAAATTGAAAGTTTGTTCATTCAACAGGTTTCTTCCCTCTGCTTTCTCATGTTTATAGCAAGTATTGTGACTGGTAGCCTTATTTCTCTAATAAAATTGGAATTGGCTAATTTTTAATGCATGCTTTCAAACTAAGGAAAATGACATGCATAGAAACAATTCAAATTGTGCTAACTCTCTTGGCAGGACAACTTTTCTTTAGCAAAGGGTCAAGACTGTCAAATTGCTTGTAGGGCACTCAAAAATGAAACAGGGTACAGACGAAGAGTACCTTTTAACATTTGAAGATGATGAATCCTTGGTCGGTACCTTCAGGGTGCTGTCAAATGCTCTTCGGTTCGATAACATTATGGTATAGACGAAGAGTCTCGTTCAACATTTGAAGATAATTCTTGTTTGGTTTGCAAATCAATTTTCTACAATTGCCTTATCCACCATATTTTTGAAATTGTTTTCAAAAATATTTAAATTAATTTTTCCAAGTTTTTTTCAATAAAATTTGGTGACGACTCCTCTGTTTTAGTCACAGTCGACATTCTCCGCAATGTCAGGCGTGACAGTTTGGCGACTCAACTGGGGATAGCTTGAGAGCCAAGCCCAACAACAAAATAATTATTATCTTTTTAAAAAAATGGCCTATTTATTTATTTTTTAATTATTCTATTTAAACAATTCAAAAGCATAATTGAACTAGAGACCCCTAGAGCAAAATTGTTTTATTTAAGGAAATTTTATCAAATAATTATGACTAAGGAAATCGGTTATTAAGTGGGACCGCTTGTGACCTCACCGATTACCTGGGAACTATTAAATAGAATTTTTAAATAAAATGATTAATAAAAACAAATAAAAA
>QANZ01042516.1:0-13792 GCA_003254925.1 Chamaecrista fasciculata
GACTGTTATCATAGTAAACATGCTAATAATATGATAACCATTAACTTATCTCTATAAATTAATTGATATGTTGTAAACATATCTATTGGATGATTGGCCTTAGGGCATAATCTCCATCATGTTTATCCCATCTAATGCCTTGAGGTCCAAAACCGTTTTGATAACCCTATTAAGTCACACGGTAAAACATGTGAATGGCTAGGTTCAAAACATCGAGGCCGAAGCCCAACCCCAAATCATCAAGGCCCAACAGCAATACGTGTCGCGTAGGCGATCACCGTATTCAAAGAACCAAGATTTCAATGGGCGTCGTGTTGAAACTCCCATTCACCTGTGTCTCCTCAAGGTCAAGGCAGATACGTGTTGCGTAGGCGATCACCGCTCCACGGTGAACAAGATTTTGACAGGGCGTTTTAACGACGGCATTAAAACTTAAGATTTTCTAAAAGGGTTTGATTTTTAAAATGTTCCGTTTTGTAGTTTAATTTTTAAAACTCCTTTTAAAAATTAAACGAGTCATGCCACATGTTTATTACCCCATGTATCACATACATATAAACATGTGCATGGATTTTGTATCCTATACAAAATCCCACGCTCGTATCGTATACGTGGTTGTAGCGCAATATATAAAGTAGCATGTTAAAATTTCGCACCCTAAACATACATCTAGCGCATCACTTACAAACTAAATGTAAAAAACATACACTGTGTTTAGATATGGCCCATCTACCCTATAATTCTCCCAAGCAAATGAGAGAATCTTTCTAAAAAGAAAAATAAAATTACAAGAGAATAAAGCCCAGTTACATTGAGGTATAAACTGAAAGTAAAATTACATAAGAGTAGAGGGAGACGACAGGCAGGCCGTATTTATCAAATAAAACTCCTAAAGCCATATCCAACACCACACAATTCAAATATGAACAATTCATACAATTATGTCAAACACGGCATACAACACATGTTAAAAACCATTTTTAAAATTGTGTTCAATTTAGGGTCTGTGCAATTTTTAACATGCCTTTCTTGAAATTAGGCCTTTTATCAATAATTATAAAATTCAGGAATCACATTCAAGAATTTAAATTATTGACCCAAAAATTTTAAAATTCATAATTTTAATAAATTTTCAGCCACCTCTATAATATTATAATTAAAACACTTTTAATTATAATTATAAAGGATTTTCGATTTTGGCCTAAAAACTCAAGAAAATTTTTCCAATCGATCCTATCGATTCCATATGTATCATATACATATAATTTGCACCTTTTTCTTGTAGATTGAATCTTTAAGAAAAACGTTCGGTGGATTTTTGTAAAACCAAAAACAGTGATTGAAAGCGGTAAACACACATATCATACATCATATGTACACAAAACAGTTTTAAATCCTAGGACTAGCGTGGCTCTGATACCACTGTTGGGAATCCTAGGCGCCAAACGCAGCGGCAGCAGAAACATAAAATTAAAAATTTAAAGCGCCTAGTCCTAGAATTCCCGAACGGATCCGCTAGCAGAATTTAAAACTTGTTAGATAGTGGTATACCTCACGAGTATCAATCGGTTGGTTGTACAAGGCGTGTCCTAGAAGTCCACTCGCAGTGTCCTCCCTCCGTCGGTGATCCACACGAGCAGTTTGTCGGGCACCAAGGTGCTAGCCTTCTGTTCTTTTCACCAAAAGAACAAGGGACCAATCTACAGTGTCTTTGAATCCAAGAACTCCTTATTGAATCAAAGCAAGGTGGCGCAAAGAAGAAAACCCTACAAGAACTCCTTCTTTTTTTTCCTTCCCTCACAAACCCCAATTTTTGTTGACTTCAAATCGATTTTCCTAACTCCTTAGGCAAAGTCGATTTTTCCTCTCTCAACTCTTGGGAGCCAAAAATTTCTTCACTTGGAAGAACTAGGGTTTTTCAAGGTGGCGATTTTCTCTCACTCTCTACAAGGAGGATGAAAATTGCACAAATGAATTGTGATGCTTACTCTAGGTGCCTAGCCCTAGGCCTTTTTAATTATATTTAGAGCATTATTATAATTCTAAATTACAATAATATGACTTCATGAATTGAATTTACAATTAAAATATTATCTTAATATTTAATTTAAATTCAAATTGCAATCTTGGAGAATCAAATGAGAGATCAAATCTCCCCTTGGGACCCACCAAGATGGCGCCATGCTCCTCTAAATATCCTTTGGAATTTTATAAATCAAAATCATTCCTAACAATTAGGAAGTCATGATTTTCCAAAGATTCTGAGTTAAGATATTCCCTAATATCTATGATTCAAATCTTTTGATATCTATATCAAATCTTTTGTATTCAAACTCATGAATGAAATTAATAAAACATTTTTATTAATAAAATTCCATCTCATGAGGCGCCACCCTCACACTAATATTGGGGAATTTTATAAATCAATAATCTCCTAACTTTTAGGAATCTTATCTGATTTATTATTCCCTAATATTATAATTGTAAATAATTAATCACATTAAATATTTAACAATTATTATATTTAAACTTGTCCCACAAATTTAAATATTTCACAACTGTAGATTATTTAAGACAAGATTTAATGTCCCAGACATTTTGCTATGTCTTAAATTGTGTTACCGGAGTGACCCACGAATTAACCCTAATTCGTGTCCCTTTAAGCGGTGTCCTGATCCTGCTCATGTGTGACCCAGCAGGCCCCACGTGAAGTTGGCAGCAAGCCATCTCTATGACTTACAAGTCGTGAGCGGACTCTAGCAAGCCATCACGACTACCCAAAACATGTGAGTTATCGTTTTTACCAAAACCGACTTAACCTTAGTACCACCTTGTCATAGACCCTATTGTCACACGATATCTTGGTCATGGATTAGGCACAGTAATGTCATCCATAATCCAAACCACAACTTTCTCGATTTCCTGAGTTAGTCCCATTTCCCAGCGTGGCCACGCATTTCCTTGGACAGAATCATCGAGGGCGCCAGTTAGATATCTCCCATTTAATGAGGGACAAAATCCCATCTTGGCCAATCCACATTTCTCAGCACGGCAATCAACCAAACCCGCACTCAGCCCTTATGGCTACCCTGTTACGGGCAACGTTAGACTAAGCCAAAGTTTGACAACTGCAACGCCGGAATAATGATGACCTCAGGTCTAAGGCGTCGTGACAGGCGTACTGGAGAGGCAGGCTGATGACTAAACCCATGCAGGACTCTCCGGGTCAGTCCAGCAACTTGTAACCCTTTACACAGTTGCACCATGACTCTTGTTCCAACATCTAGTGCATGCATCTCTATGCACCGAGGTCATGTTGGTCTTAGTTCATTTTCGCTCCCACGAAAACAATCGACCAGGGACAGATTTAGATTAACTATCTCATAATTAATCACGGACTGTTATCATAGTAAACATGCTAATAATATGATAACCATTAATTTATCTCCATAAATTAATCAATATGTCCAAAACATATTTATAAAATGATTGGCCCTAGGGCACAATCTCCAACAAGCTGTTCCTACACTAGGTACACTGATCAATGTGTCTAATCCCCATCGACGTTACATGGCGTTCATGTATGACCCGCGCAAGAGGTTTCGTAAGAGGATTGGCAATATTATCCTCGCCTGCTACTTTACATATCTTGACATCACCTCTGTCAACCATTTCTTCGTGATTACATTTGAGTATATGTTTGGTCCTTTAATACCACTGTTGGAAAACAGTGGGGATCAAATCCCACTTGGTGCCGTTCCTGTCTCCACAGGGCGACCACCAAGCGCACCTCAGACACTAGATTTATAGTCTACGACTCCACGAGACCAACCCTATTACGGGGACCATATACTCAGCTTCCGTTGTAGAATCAGCAATCATGCTCTGCTTGGAACTTTTCCAACTCACAATGCCACCGTTCTGAAGAAAACACGTATCCAGACTGCGATTTAAAATCATCTTGGTTAGTTTGGAAACTGGCATCTGTGTAACCAATTACACATAGCTCTTAATCAGTTCCACCAAGAATTCATCCTTAGTCCTTCTCAAGTACTTAAGGATGTTTTTGACAGCGGTCCAATGATCCTCACCAGGGTCTTGTTGGAACCGGCTCGTCATGCTCAGCGCAAACCATGATTCATCGGTATGAATCCCTTCTTGGAATCCTGCATACTGAACCGCTTCAGTACCTTATCCAAGTATGTACTCTGACCTAATCCAAGAAGCCTTTGAAATCTATCTCTATAGATCTTGATGCCTAGAATGTAGGCAGCTTCTCCTAAGTCCTTCATCGAGAATGATTTTCCCAACCAAGATTTCACAATCTCCAAGGTAGGGACATCATTTCCAATGAGCAATATGTCATCGACATAAAAACAATCGTGCTCCCACTAACCTTCTTGTAAACACAAGGCTCATCAGAGTTTTGCAAGAAGCCAAACTCTTTGACTACCTCATCAAAATGATGATTCCAACTCTGTGATGCTTGCTTCAATCCATAAATGGATCTCTGAAGCTTGCACACCTTCTCTGGTTCCTCTGGACATACAAACCCCTCAGGTTGTGTCATGTACAGATCCTCGGGCAGTCTTCCATTAAGGAATGCTGTTTTGACATCCATTTGCCATATCTCATAGTCATAATATGTGGCTATGGCAAGGAGGATCCTAATGGACTTGGCCATTGCAACTGGGGAAAACGTTTCGTCATAGTCAATACCATGATGTTGTGTAAATCCCTTTGCGACTAGCCTGGCCTTAAAGACATTGACGTTGCCATCCATGTCGGTTTTCTCTTGAAAACCCACTTGCACCCTATGGCTTTTACACCTTCAGGTGGAGCGACTAAGGTCCATACCTTATTGTCGTACATGGATTGCATCTCTGCCTTCATGGCTTGAACCCATTTCTTAGAGTTGGGACCCAAAATAGCTTCTTGATAGGTGGTGGGCTCACCACGCTCCATGAGCAACACATCCTTGTTCTCAATCATCAAAAATCCATATCTTTGAGGTTGAGAACGTGTTCTATCAGAACTTCTTGGTCTTTGTGCTACTAGAGGAGCTTCCACAACGTCTTGTGGCTCTTCTCTAGTTTCCGTCTGCGCCTCTAGAGTGTCTTGTGGATCTTGAACCTCTTCAAGATCTATCTTACTCCCACTGTCTCTTTTGGAGACAAAATCCTTTTCCAAAAGGAATCCATTTCTGACTGCAAACACTTTGTTGTCAGATGGGTAGTAGACATAATACCCCCTTGTTTCCTTGGGGTATCCCACAAATAAACACTTAAGGGATTTGGGAGATAGTTTATCGTTAGGATGTTGCTTAACATAAACCTCACATCCCCAAACCTTGAGGTAAGACAAACTGGGCCTCTTCCCAGTCCATATCTCATATGGAGTCTTCTCAACTACCTTAGACGGAACACAGTTAAGTGTGAAACCAGCAGTTTCTAGAGCATGCCCCCAAAAGGATGGCGGAACATCAACTTGACTCATCATAGACCGAACCATATATAATAAAGTTCGATTCCTCCTCTCAGAAACACCATTCCACTGTGGAGTTCAAGGAGGGGTAAGTTGTGCGACTATCCTACAACTTCTAAGATGATCAATAAACTTTTGGCTCAAATACTCGCCTCCTCGATCAGATCGAAGGACTTTGATTTTCTTGCCAAGTTGGTTCCCTACTTCACTTTGAAATCTTTTGAACTTTTCAAAAGACTCCGACTTGTGCTTCATTAGGTAGACATAGCCGAACCTACTGAAGTCGTCAATAAACGTAATGAAGTATGAGTAACCACCTCTAGCTTGAGTACTCATGGGTCCACATACATCACTATGTATGATTCACAATAAGTCAGATGCCCTCTCACTGTGGCCAGTGAAGGGCGCCTTTGTCATCTTTCCAAGTAAACAAGATTCGCAAGCATCATATGATTCAAAATCAAATGAGCTTAGAAGTCCATCTTTATGGAGCTTCTCTAGGCGTTTCTCGTTTATATGGCCTAAACGACAATGCCAAAGGTATGTAGGATTAGATTCGTTAATCTTAATCCTTTTCGTATCAATGTTATAAATATTGTCATTACGTTGTTGTTCTAATTTCAAGATGTAATGATTATCTTGCAAATCACCATAACCAAATAAAACATCATCTTTATAAATTGAACATCTACCATTACCGTTAATACATGTAAATCCTTCCTTGTCCAAATAAGAAAGAGAAATAATGTTCGAACTTAACGAAGGTACATAATAACAATTGTTCAAAACAAAAACAAGCCCAAATGGCAAAACAAGCTCGTATGTTCCTACAGCAACAGCAGCAACCCTTGCACCATTGCCCACTCATAGGTCCACCTCGCTTCTGTCCAACCTCCTACTGTCTCTAAGACCCTGCACATTTGTACAAATGTGAGAACCACATGCTGTATCTAATGCCCAAGTGGTTTGAGTAGAAAAATGAACATTTATAACAAAGATACCTGAGGTAGAGGCCTCAGCGCCCTTCTTCTGTTTCTTTAGATCTTCCATATACAGCTTGCAATTCCTCTTCTAGTGTCTTGGCTTTTGGCAGAAAAAGCAAACTGCATCCTTTGAGGGCTTTGCCTCCTTGGCAGGTTATGGGTTAGGCTTGGCCACTGGCTTAGTCTCACCAACCACGGCATTTCCCTTCCTCTTTCCTTTGCCCTTCCCCTTCCCTTGGCCTTTCTGAACCACCTAGACTGTGCTAGGTGTCTTCTTAATAGATGCCTCAGCAGTCTTGAGCATCCCATGCAGCTTAGAAACATATTTCTCCATTCCATTCATATTGAAGTTAATGACAAACTGGTCATAACTTCTGGGCAGCGAGTTCAGGATCAAATCCGTCGCAAGCTCTAGAGTAATGGGAAATCCCAGCCTACCAAGGTGATCTATGTACCCCTTCATCTTCAAGACATGGGTACTAATCGAAGCACCTTCAGCCATTTTGCAAGAGTGTAGAGCCTTAGTGGTCTCAAACCTCTCTTGTCTAGCCTGTTGCTGGAACATTTCCTTCAGATGTGTGACCATCTCGAAAGCCCCCATGTTCTCCAAGTTCTTTTGCAACTCGAGAACCATAGTGGCTAGCATCAGGCAAGCAACGTCCATAGAGTCACTGATATGCTTCTCATAAGCATCTCTTTGAGCTCTTGGAGCGTTCTTGGCAGGCTGCACAGGGATGGGGTTTTCTAGGACATATAACTTCCTTTCCTGGGTGAGAACAATTCTCACATTTCGAAACCAGTCAAGGAAATTTGTCCCAGTCAACTTATCCTTCTCAAGGATAGATCGTAGTGATAACGTTGAACTATTATTTGCCATTTGATTCTACAATTAAGATATGAAAGTTAATTAGCAAAAATATATATCCACTATTTTATAAAACCCAGTAAAATTATTATTAGTGGTTAAGACCCATATTTCACCAAAGTTTACCGTCGCCTGGGCGATCATGCATCCTTAGGTTATTTAGGTAGGTAACTCTTTACCAATCACATCTCATGTGACTCTTAGATCTTTATGCGACTGTATCATCGTATGATACATATTATGACATGTTTATCCCATCTAATGCCTTGAGGTCCAAATCCGATTTGATAATCCCATTAAGTCACACAATAAAACTTGTGAATGGCCAAATTCAAAACAATGAGGCAAAAGCCCAACCCTAAATCATCAAGGCCCATCAAACACGTGTAGCTTGGGCTATCACCGCAACCAATAAACCAAGACTTCAATAAGGCATCGCGTTGAAAATTGCATTCACCCGTGTCTCCTCAAGATAAAAGTAGATACGTGTAGCTTGGGCTATCACCGCTCCACAATGATCAAGATTTTAACAGGGTTGTTTTATTGATGGCATTAAAACTTAAGATTTTTAAAAGGGTTCAATTTTAAAGTTTCGTTTTTGGTTCAATTTTAAAATTAAACGAGTGTGCCAAGTGTTTATCCCCATGTATCACATAAATATAAACACATGCACGAATTTTGTATCTCATACAAAATCCTACGTTCGTATCGAATACGTAATTGTGTGTGAAAATAAAACATAGCATGTTAAAATCGCACCCCTACACATACATCTAGCGCAAATTGCATCTCATACAAAATACTAAATGCATATAAAGACCGTGTTTGGATATGGCTCATCTACCCTAAATTCCCTCAAGCTAATGAGAGAACTTTTCTAAAAGAAAAATAAAATTACATTGGGAAAACCTCATTTACATTGAGGTTAAAAATAAAATAAAATTACATAGAGAATTTTAGGGAGACGACACGCAGGCCGTATTTACCAAAAAGTCCTAGAGCCATATACACGTAAACATACACGGTCATACAATCAACACATCAAAAACACGATTTTCTTGATAATGTCCAATTAGGCTTTGTGAAATTTAACATGCCTTCTTAAATTTAAGTTTTGTACCAATAATTAAATTTCAAGAATCAAATTCAAGAATTTGAATTATTGGCCCAAAATTAATAAATTCTTAATTTAAAAATTTCGACCACCCTATAATATTATAATCAAAACAATTTTAGTTAAAATATATATATAGGGTTTCGACTAAGACTCAAAATTCAAGAAAATTTTTAAATCAATCCAATTGATTTTCCTATGTATCAAATACATAAACTTGCACCAATCTTTTAGATTAGGTTCGAAAAACATGTGGTGGATTTTCGCAAAACTTTTAAGCATACGATTGAAAACTGTAAACACCCAACATACATCTCATGTATATCACAGAAACTAGTATAAACAAAAGAATAGCGTGGCTCTGATACCACTGTTGGAGAATTATAGAGCGAGCGCAGCGGAAAAATTAAAAAAAACTTTAAAATGCTAACTCTGTGATCTCCTTCCAGGATCCACTAACTATATTTATACTAGTATAGGAAGATGTATACCTAAATTTTAATCGGTGGCTTTGAGTCAGCGAATCTGAGAAGCCCACTGCTAGTGTTCTTCCTCTGCTGGTGATCCACACGAGCAGTTTTGGCAGAGGCCCAGGTGCTAGCCTCCTTCTCTTCTTCCCAAGAGAATATGGGAACCAAATCTACAGTTCTTCAATGATCAAGAACAATTCTTGATATCAAGAACAAGGTGGCGCAACTCACACACAAAAACCCTAAAATTATAAGGTGTAGGTCGAATTTTCTCTCTCCAAGAAGAAAGTCGACTTTTTCTCTCAAGTTAGGGTTAGGCGAAATTTTTGACTCTCAAAAATTGAACTAGGCGACTTTGCCTTGTGTATGTGTATTTATATTTTCCTCATTCCTAGAATTAGGGAATTACTAATCTAATTAGTGAATCCCTGAAATCTTGAATATCTTAATTTCAATAATTAATATAATTTAGGGAATCCCTAAATCTTGATTTATAATATTACAGTAATATTATAATTCAAAATTTAGTAGGCAATTCGAATTTGAATTTCAAGAACAAATCTTGAAACCAAATCTTGATTGCTCAAACCCTATTGGTTGGAATGAGTGATGAGGAATTGATTTTATAATTAAAATATTACCTCAATATTTGAAACCCTAAAATCGACTTGCATTATTTAAATTCAAAATGCAAGATCAAATCTTGCACCCCAAGCTAAGGAATGCGCCATCCTCATCTCTATTTTTAAGGAATTTAATAAATCAAAATAACAACCCTAACTCTTAGGTAGTTATAACCAACTTATTAATTTTCTAACAATATTGAATTAAAATATTACCCTAATATCTTTAATTCAAACTTTGAATTTTGAAAACAAAATCAAATTTTGAATTCAAATTCAAATCTTGATTCTAATTAACAAAACAATTTCATTTATTAAAATCAACAAGCATGAGGCGCCACCTCCTCCCATGTTATCCCAATATTAGTGAATTTAATAAATCAATAATCCCCTAACATTTAGGAAGCTTATTTAATTTATTATTCCCTAATATTTTTAACAAGAAATTAATTGTAAATAGATTAATCAAATTAACTATTTAACAATTAATTTATTTAAACTTGTCTAACAAATTTAAATATCATAAACGTAGATATTATTTAAGACAAGATTTCATGTCCTAAGACATTCAACTATGTCTTAAATTGTGTCACCAAAGTGACTCACGAATTAACCCTAATTCGTGTCCCATTACGACATCTTGATCCTGCTCGTGTGTGACCCAGCAGGCCTCACGTGAAGTTGGCAGCAAGTCATCTCTATGACTCACAGGTCGAGAGCGGACTCTAGCAAGCCATCACGACTACCCAAAACACGTGAGTTATCGTTTTAACAAAACCGATTTAACCTAAGTACCAACATGTTATAATCCATATTGTTGCATGATATTTTGGTCATGGATAAGGCACGGGAAAGTCATCCTTAATCCAAACCATAACTTCCTCGATTCCTTGAGTTAGTCCCATTATCCTGTGTGGCAAAACATTCCTTGGACAAACTCATCGAGGGCGCCAGTTAAATATCTCTCAACTTAATGAGGGACAAAATTCCTTCTTGGTCAACCACATTCCTCAGCACGGTAAACAACCAAATCCGTACCTAGCCTGTATGGCTACCCTGTTACGGGCAACGTTGGACTAGGCCAAAGTTCGACATCTACAACGCCGGAATAGTCAAGACCTCAGGTCTAAGGGCATCGTGACAGATGTACAGGAGAGGCTAGCTCATGACTAAACCCATGCAGGACTCTCCGGGTCAGTCCAGCAATTTGTAACCCTTTACATAATTGCATCATGACTCTTGTAAAGCATCTCATGCGTGTATCTCCATACACCGAAGTCATGCTAGTCTTAGTTCATTCACATTCCCACATGAATAATCGACCAGGGACAGTTTTAGAATAATTATCGCATAATTAATCAAGGATTGTTATCACAGTAAACATGCTAATAATATGATAACGACATAATTTATCATCCATAAATTAATCAATCAATATGTTCATTCATATAAAATGATTGGCCCTAGGGCACAATCTCCATCAATGGTTGCCTCGTATATAACAAAGAACCTGAGGCGAGCACCTCATGACGTTCTCCAAATCTCAAGGATACATCCTCACTCCTTGACAAGGATGGCCTTGACCAAAAGATAAAAGAGCTCGAAGTAAAAATCAATCATCTTCAAGATCGATTGAAAAAGTTAAAGAATTATCCTATCTGCAATATCTAGAACATGATAGGGAATAGTCTAAGATTAGCCTAAAAGTTATTTTATTGCTTTCTAGGAATTAGTTTATTGCTTTCTAGGATAGTTTATTTATTTTGCATTTATAATTCCGTCTTTTATGGTTCTTTGTGTCTTTATATTTTCTGTCTTTTATTTATTTGAACAACAATTTACCTTTGAATTATCATAAATAAAATGACTCTTTGAACTTTTATATTATTCTTGATCTCAAGTCATTTTCGTTAAAGAAAAGAAATATATAAAAATATATATATAATTCGAAAAAAATATATAAACAAAAAAAAACTAAATAAATAATAATAATAAACAATATGATGATATTTCTGAGTTTTTAAAATTCCTCTTATCTTTCCTTTCAACATTGAGGGCAATGTGTTTTTCTAAGTGTGGGGGAAAGAGGAGTAAAACCACACTCATAGCCTAGTTCTGTACTCCTATTTGATTCTAACATTGGGGACAATGTTAAGTTTTAAGTGTGGGGGAGAGGATTAAGTTAGAGTAATTTATATTTTGGTTCACCCAAAAACTTTTTGGAATTAATCTAAACAATTTATAAACTTTAAATATTTTCAAATTTTATTTTCCTATTTTTAGTGCTTGATTTAAATTTACTTCACTTATTATTTTTCACTTTTTGAGTAGAATTCAAATTAGTTGAATTTTTAATATGTTTTGAGTAATTGAGTGAATAATTTCATACTCATGATAAAAGTTTAGTCTTAGTTATTTTCTATAACCTTAGAATAATCTAAGTAATTTTCTAAGTTTAGTAGACTAATTTGAGAGAAACCCAGCCTAGTTGGAAGATTAAGCCTATATAAGACATATATATATATATATATCTACTTAGAGAGAGATTAGTCTCTTAGCTTTGTTTTCTCTAGAACTTGTCTTCATTCTTGGTTAAAGCTTATTAGATTTAATGATTATTAATATGATAGAGGCACTTGTTTCTTCAACCCCTTATCCCAAACACTAGCCAGTTACCATAAATATATCCTTTGTTAGCCCCTTTGAGCCTATACACTAAGGTGTACTTATAAACCTTCTCATAAAGATGGACTTTCCAATTCAACTCTCAAAGGTGAATTTAGCTAGCAAAATTATTAGAAAAATATATAAAAGATCTCGACAAAAGAAAAAAATATATAAGTCGAGCAAACAAAAGTATCTTTGAGAAAGCTCAAACAATAAAAGTATTATCATAAGAGCCTATCAAGAGAAAAACACTGGCCAGTCAAAAGAATAGAGTCTTGTGCCACATGACTCAAATGAGCTTCATAATGAGCTAGCTACTTTCGTTTTGTGGATAAGTGGAGTTGAATTGTTAAGGAAAACTTGAAGAGAGATTTTTAAGTAAACACCGATTTTCTTTCTTTTCTCCCTATATTTCTTCCTAGATATATTAGCGTTTCCCATACATTACAACCCTATTAAAGTCCTCTTGATTAAGAATCATTATTTCACTTAAAGTGGAGACTTATTGAATTTCTACAAGCTTATGGTAGGAACTTAGTCTAAGGCATGACTAGAGAGAATATGATACCCAATTAGTGAGCAGAGTGATACACTTATAAGATTGGTCTTATGAAAATTGGATTGCACTACTTTACTTAGTTACTTGCTTAGTGAATTCTATGCTGGGAATTCCAGGGGCAAGAACGCAGCGGAAGCTAAATGTGATATAAAAAAAACGCGCCAAGCCCTAGAATTCCCGAACGGATCCGCTAGTAGAATTTAAAACCTGTTAAGATAGTGGTATACCTCACGAGTTCCAATCGGTTTGGTCGTACGGGGCGTAACCTAGAAGTCCACTCGTAGCGTCCTCCCTTCGCCGGTGATCCACACGAGCAGTTTGTCAAACACCAAGGTGCTAGCCTTATGT
Organism: Chamaecrista fasciculata; assembly: GCA_003254925.1. NCBI lineage: Eukaryota > Viridiplantae > Streptophyta > Magnoliopsida > Fabales > Fabaceae > Chamaecrista > Chamaecrista fasciculata. The sequence goes on from QANZ01042516.1 coordinate 13,114, forward strand.
TCTTTTCTCCAAAAGAACCAGGGACCAAATCTACAGAGCTTGAATTCAAGAACTCCTTCTTGAATCAAGAACACAAGGTGGCGCAAGGAGGAGGAAAGCACAAAACTCCTTTTGTTTTCCTTCTCTCAAAACCCTAGCTATGGAGAAACTAGACCTCTCACTCACTCTTGGAGAAGAAGAAGAATTTCTCTCTCTAGGTCTTGAAGGTGGCGACTTGCTCTCTTCTCTCTCTAGGGAAGAAAAACAAAATTTTCACAAATGAATTGTGTTGCACACCAAGTTGATGGAGATTGTGCCCTAGGGCCAATCATTTTATTTATGTGTTATTGTTTGAACATATATTTTTGATTTATAGAGATAAATTATGTTGTTATCATATTATTAGCATGTTTACTATGATAGCGTCCTTGATTGATTTTATGATAATTAATCTAAAACTGTCCCTGGTCGATCATTCACGTGGGAACGTAAATGAACTAAGACCAGCATGACCTCGGTGTATAGAGATACATGCACTAGATGCTTCTCGAGAGCCATGGTGCAATTTTGTAAGGGTTACAAATTGCTGGACCGACCCGGAGAGTCCTGCATGGGTTTAGTCATAAGCGAGCCTCTCCTGTACACCTGTCACGATAGCCTTAGACCTGAGGTCTTGACTATTCCGGCATTGTAGTTGTCA
>QANZ01042516.1:14305-29881 GCA_003254925.1 Chamaecrista fasciculata
CCTAGGGTTATATTTAAAATTAGAGCATTATTATAATTCTAAAATCATAATATCATGACTTCATGAATTGAATTTCCAATTAAAATATTACCTTAATATTTTAATTCAAATTCAAAATGCAATCTCTGAGAATCAAATGGAAGATCAAATCTTCCCTGGGTCCCACAAGATGCAATGCGCCATATGCTCCTATTTTTCTCATAATTTTATAAATCAAAAACATCCCTAATTCTTAGGAAGTCATGATTTTCCAAAGATTATGAGTTAAGATATTACCCTAATATCTTTGATTCAAATCTTTTGAAATCTACATCAAATCTTTTGAATCAAACTCATGACTTTAATTAATAAAACATTTTTATTAATTAAATCACCAAAGAGGCGCCACCCTCAAAATAATATTGGAGAATTTTATAAATCAATAATCTTCTAACTTTTAGGAACCTTATCTGATTTATTATTCCCTAATATTATAATTGTAAATAGATTAATCCCTATTAACTATTTAACAATTATTATATTTAAACTTGTCCCACAAATTTAAATATATCACAACTGTAGATTATTTAAGACAAGACTTAATGTCCCAGACATTTTGCTATGTCTTAAATTGTGTCACCGGAGTGACCCACGAATTAACCCTAATTCGTGTCCCTTTAAGCGGTGTGTGACCCAGCAGGGCTCACGTGAAGTTGGTAGCAAGCCATCTCCATGACTTACAAGTAGTGAGCAGACTCTAGCAAGTCATCACGACTACCCAAAAAACGTTAGTTATCGTTTTTACCAAAACCGACTTAACCTTAGTACCTCCTTGTCATAGACCCTATTGTCCTACGATATCTTGGTCATGGATTAGGCACAGGAAAGTCATCCATAATCCAAACCTCAACTTTCTCGATCTTCTTGAGTAAGTCCCAATATACTGAGTGGCCACTCCTTTCCTTGGACAGACTCATCGAGGGCTCCAGTTAGATATCTCCCATTTAATGAGGGACAAAATCTCATTTTGGCCAATCCACATTCCTCAGCACGGCAATCAACCAAACTCGTACCTAGCCCTTATGGCTACCCTACTATGGGCAACGTTAGACTAGGCCAAAGTCTGACTACTACAACGCCGGAATAATGATGACCTCAGGTCTAAGGCGTCGTGACAAGCGTACAGGAGAGGCAAGCTGATGACTAAACCCATGCAGGACTCTCCGGGTCAGTCCAGCAACTTGTAACCCTTTACATAATCGCACCATGACTCTCGTTCCAGCATCTAGTGCATCCATCTCTATGCACCGAGGTCATGCTGGTCTTAGTTCATTTTCGCTCCCACGAAAACAATCAACCAGGGACAAATTTAGATTAATTATCACATAATTAATCACGGACACTATCATAGTAAACATGCTAATAATATGATAACACATTAATTTATCTCCATAAATAAATAATATGTTCAAAACATATACACAAAATGATTGGCCCTAGGGCACAATCTCCAACAGACTCCCACTTGCACTAGGGTACAATCATCAATCTAGGAACGCTGTTTTGACATCCATTTGCCATCCATTAAGGAACGCTGTTTTGACATCCATTTGCCATATCTCAGTCATAATATGCAGCTATGGCAAGGAGGATCCTAATGGACTTGGCCATTGCAACAGGCGAAAACGTTTCGTCATAGTCAATACCATGACGTTGCGTAAATCCCTTTGCAACTAGCCTCGCCTTGAAGACGTTGATGTTGTCATCCATGTCTGTTTTCTCTTTGAAAACCCACTTGCACCCTACGGGTTTTACCCCTTCAGGTGGAGCGACCAAGGTCCATACCTCGTTGTCGTACATGGATTGCATCTCAGCCTTCATGGCTTCAACCCATTTTTCGGAGTTGGGGTCCGCGATGGCCTCTTGATATGTGGTCGGCTCACCATGCTCCGTTAGCAACACATCATTGTTTTCAGTCCCGAGAAATCCATATCTCTCAGGCTAAAAGCGTGTCCTATCAGACCTTCGTGGTCCTTGTGTCACTGGAGGAGTTTCCACAACATCTTGTGGTTCTTCTCCAGTTTTCGTCTGCGCCTCTGATACGTCTTGTGGAACTTTAACTTCTTCAAGCTCTATCTTACTCCCACTGTTTCTTTTGGAAACTAGATCCTTCTCTAAGAAGAACCCACTCCTGACTACAAACACTTTGTTGTCAGTTGGGCAGTAGACATAATACCCCTTGTTTCCTTGGGGTATCCCACAAATAGACACTTGAGGGATTTGGGAGACAGTTTATCGTTAGCCTGTTGCTTAACGTAAACCTCACATCCCCAAACCTTGAGGTAAGACATAATGGGACTCTTCCCACTCCATATCTCATATGGTGTCTTCTCAACTGCCTTAGACGGAACATGGTTAAGTGTGAATGCGGTAGCTTCAAAAGCATATCCCCAAAAGGATGGCGAAAGATCAGTTTGAATCATCATAGATCAAACCATATCCAATAGAGTTCGATTCCTCCTCTCGGAAACACCATTCCACTGTGGGGTTCCAGCAGGAGTAAGTTGTGAGACTATCCCACAACTACTAAGATGATCAATGAATTCTTGACTCAAATATTCGCCTCCTCGATCAGATCGAAGGACCTTGATTTTCTTGTCAAGTTGGTTCTCAACTTCATTTTGAAATCTCTTGAACATTTCAAAAGATTCTGACTTGTGCTTCATTAGGTAAACGTAGCCATACCTACTGAAGTCGTCAGTAAACGTAATGAAGTACGAGTAACCTCCTCTAGCATGGATACTCATGGGTCCACATACATCACTATGTATGATTCCCAACAAGTCAGATGCCCTCTCACTGTGACCAGTAAAGGGCGCCTTTGTCATCTTACCAAGTAGACAAGATTCGCAAGCATCATATGATTCAAAATCAAATGAGCTTAGAAGTCCATCTCTATGGAGCTTCTCTAGGCGTTTCTCGTTTATATGGCCTAAACGACAATGCCAAAGGTAAGTAGGATTAGATTCTCCAATCTTAATCCTTTTCGTATCGATGTTATAGATTTCGTTATTACGTCTTTGTTCCAATTTTAAGATATAGTGGTTATCGTGCAGATCTCCATAAGCATATAACACATTATCTTTGTAAATTGAACATTTTCCATTCCCATTCACACAAATAAATCCTTCCTTATCCAAATAAGAAAGTGATATAATGTTAGAACTCAAGGATGGAACATAATAACAATTGTTCAAAAACAAAACAAGCCTAGTGGGCAAAACTAGCTCGTATGTTCCTACAGCAACAGCAACAACCCTTGCTCCATTGCCTACACGTAGGTCCACCTTGCCTCTGCTTAGCTTTCTACTTCTTCTCAACCCCTGCACATTAGTACATATGTGAGAACCACAAGCAGTATCCAATACCCAAGTGGTAGGAGTAGATAAGAGAACGCCTATAACACAGATACCTGAAGTAGACGCTTCGCTCTTCTGCTTCTTCTTCTTCAGATCTTCCATGTACATCTTGCAATTCCTCTTCCAGTGTCCAGGCTTCTGGCAGAAGAAACAAACTGCATCCTTAGTGGGCTTTTCCTTCTTGGCAGGCGGTGGGTTAGGCTTAACCGCAGGCTTGGTCCCACCAACCTCGGCGTCTCCTTTCCTCTTTCCTTTGCCCTTCCCCTTTCCCTTGTTCTGAACTAACAAGACAGTGCTAGGCACCTTCTTTATAGATGCCTCAGCAGTCTTCAGCATCCCATGCAGTTCAGATACGGATTTCTCCATGCCATTCATATTAAAGTTTAAGACGAACTGGTCATAACTTCTAGGTAGTGAATTAAGGATCAAATTCGTCGCTAGCTTTGGCAAAATGGGAAATCCCAGCCTAGCAAGGTGATCTATGTACCCCTTCATCTTTAAGACGTGGGTACTCACAGATCCACCTTCTGCCATCTTGCAAGAGTAAAGAGCCTTTGCAGTCTCAAACCTCTCTTGCCTTGCCTGTACTTGGAACATTTCCCTTAGATGTGTTATCATCTCATATGCACCCATGTTCTCCAAGTTCTTTTGAATCTCGGGAGCCATGGTAACCAGCATAAGACAGGAAACGTCCATAGAGTCACTTTGATGCTTCTCATAAGCATCTCTCTGTGCTCTTGGAGCGTTCGCAGCAGGCTGTTCAGGGATGAGGTTTTCCATGACATAGAGCTTTCTCTCCTGGGTGAGAACAATTCTCAGATTTCGGAACCAGTCGAGAAAGTTAGTCCCAGTCAACTTGTCCTTCTCTCAACTTGTCCTTCTCAAGGACAGATCGCAGTGATAGTGATGAACTATTGTTTGTTGCCATTTGATTCTACAAATGAGATATGAAAATTTTAATTAGCAGGAAAAATAAATATCCACCATTTTATAAAACCCAGTAAAATTTATTATTAGTCGCTAAGACCCATATTTCACCAAAGTTTACCGTCGCGTACGCGATCATGCACCCTTTGGTTATTTAGGTAGGTAACTCTTTACCAATCACATCCTATGTGACTCTTAGATCTTTATGGGACTGTATCATCATATGATACTTATTATGGCATGTTTATCCCATCTAAGGCCTTGAGGTGCAAAACCGTTTTGATAACCCCATTAAGTCACACAATAAAACTTGTGAATGGCAAGGTCCAAAACAACGAGGCCGAAGCCCAACCCCATATCATCAAGGCCCAACTGAACACGTGTCGCGTAGGCAATCACCGCATTCAAAGAACCAAGATTTCAATGGGCGTCGTGTTGAAACTCCCATTCACCTGTGTCTCCTCAAGGTCAAGGCAGATACGTGTCGCGTAGGCGATCACCGCTCCACGATGAACAAGATTTTAACAGGGTGTTTTATTGACGGCATTAAAACTTAAGATTTTCTAAAAGGGTTTGATTTTTAAAAGGTTCCATTTTATAGTTTAATTTTAAAACTCCTTTTAAAATTAAACGAGTCACGCCACATGTTTATTTCCCCATGTATCACATACATATAAACATGTGCACGAATTTTGTATCGTATACAAAATCCCACGCTCGTATTGTTGGGGAATTCCGGGGCGCCTAAACGCAGCGGAAGCAAAAACATAATTAAAAACTTAAACATAAAACGCGTAAGGGCCTAGAATTCTCGAACGGATCCGCTAGCTGAATTTAAAACTTTTGGATAGTGGTATACCTCACGAGTTTCAATCGGTTTAGTTGAACGGGGCGTATCCTAGAAGTCCACGTGACGCGTCCTTCCTCCGCCGGTAATCCACACGAACAGTTTTGGAGATGCCTAGGTGCTAGCCTCCTTCACTTCTCCAAGTGAATCCGGAACCTTTATCTACGGTGTTCTTTAATTCAAGAACTCTTCTTGAATTCTCCAAGAACTATATGGCGCCTTGATCAAGAATCCAATTCTTGATCCCACACAACCTTGCCACACAAAACTAAACTCTTTAGAATTGTGCGCCACTTTCTCTCTCTAGAAAATAGGTTTGCGATTTTTCCTCTCTCTCCTCACCTAGAGCAAAAATTGAATTTTTTCTCTTGAGGAGAACTAGGCTAAAGTCGATTTCTAAGTGTGCATGAGGCTCTCACCCTTTTTGTGATCTCTCTCTTGTGAATGTCGACTTAGGCTTCCTATTTATATGGTTTGGGGACTTTGATAATTATAATTAGGGAATGTCTAAAATATATAATTATCAAATCATAAGATTATGATATCTCCATATCAAAATTTTATGACTTGAATTCCAATTTAAAATATTACCATAATATTTAAATTGGATTCAAAATGCAATCTTGGATAATCAATTTGGAAGATCAAATCTTCCAAGATCTCTCAAGCCCATGCGCCTCTCCCCTCCTTAATTTTGTTGGAATTTAATAAATTAAAATAACTAACCTAACTCTTAGGGAGTTATAACTAATTTGTTATTTTCCAACAATATTGATTTAAAGAATTACCTTAATATCTTTAAGTCAATCTTTTTGAATCTTGAATTCTAGTTTATTTGATTAAAATATTACACTAATATTTTAAATCCAATTTGACCTAGAATTCGACTTGCCCTATAATTATTGAATTAAAATATTACCTTAATATATTTAATTCAATCATTTGAAATCTAGATCAAATGTTTTGAATTTCAAATTTCAAGCCATGATTTTAATTAATAAAATATTTTTATTAATTAAATCCCTTTGTAAATATGAGGCGCCAACCTCCTCCTATCTATCCCAATATTAGTGAATTTAATAAATTAATAATTTCCTAACTCTTAGGAACATTATCCAATTTATATTTCCCTAATATTATAAATAGGAATATAATTGTAAATAGACTAATCCAATTATCTATTTATCAATTATCATATATATATTTAAATTTGTCTCACAAATCTAAATATTATATCTGTAGATATTTATTTAAGACAAGACTTCATGTCCTAATACAATCAATTATGTCTTAAACGGTGTCACAAATGTGACCCACGAATTAGTCCTAACTTGTGTCCCAGCTTGGCATCTGGTTCCTGCTCATGTGTGACCCAGCAGGCCCCACGTGAAGTTGGCAGTAAGTCATCTCCATGACTCACAAGTCGAGAGCGGACTCTAGCAAGCCATCACGACTACCCAAAACACGTGAGTTATCGTCTAACCCCAAAACGACTTAACCTTAGTACCATCTTGTCTCGATCCCTTTTTGTCCTATGATATTTTGGTCAAGGATTAGGCATGGGAAAGTCATCCAAAATCCAAACCTCAACTTTCTCGATTCCCTGAGTAAGTCCCAATTACCAGTGTGGCCACACATTCCTTGGACAGACTCATCGAGGGGCCCAGTTAAATATCTCCCATCTACTATGAGGGACAAAATTCCATCTAGGTCAACCACATTCCTCAGCATGGCAATCAACCAAACCCGTACTCAGCCCTTATGGCTACCCTGTTACGAGTAACGTTAGACTAAGCCAAAGTTTGACAACTGCAACGCTGGAATAGTCAAGACCTCAGGTCTAAGGGCATCGTGACAAATGTACAGGAGAGACCAGCTAATGAGTGAAACCCATGCAGAACTCTCCGGGTCGGTCCAGCAATTTGTAACTCCTTACATAATTGCACCATGACTCTCGTCCCAGCATCTAGTGCATGCATCTCTATGCACCGAGGTCAGGCTGGTCTTAGTTCATTTCAAGGTCCCACCTAAATGAGCGACTAGGGACAGTTTAGATTAATTATCTCATAATTAATCAAGGACTGTTATCATAGTAAACATGCTAATAATATGATAACCATTAATTTATCTCTATAAATTAATTGATATGTTCCAAACATATCTATAGGATGATTGGCCCTAGTGCACAATTTCCATCAAACTCCCACTTGCACTAGGTACAATCATTAATCAAACTGTTCCTACTCCTAGGAACATCCATTAATGTGTCTAATTCCCTCTCGATGTTACATGATGCTCATGTAAAACCTGTGCTAGGATTTCGCAAGAGGACTGGCAAAGCGTCCTCGACTACTACTTTTCATATCTTAATATCACCATCTCCGGGTGATCTTGTCTGAGTACATCACTGTCGGAATGTCAGTGGGGAACCCCTTCCCGCTTAGGCGTCTTCCTGTCTCTCCAGGATGACTATTAAGCATACTTCAGACACTAGTTTTTACAGTCTGCGTCTCCACGCGACTAACCCATTCTTGTAGAATCAGTAATCATGTTCCGCTTGGAACCATTCCAACTTACGAACTCTACTGTTCAGGGAATACATATTTCATTACTGCGATCAATCTTGGTTGGCTTGAATAATGGGCTTTTGCGTAACCACTTACACATTAATTCTACCATAAACCAAGGATTTGTCCTTAGTGCTTCTCAAGTACTTAAGGACCTTAATGATAGCTTTCCAGTGAACCTCAACAGGGTCACATCTTATCATATTTAGGGCAAACGACATATTGAGTCTAGTACAGCATGATGGACCCTTTTGCTGTAGCATCAAGGATGCCACTCATGTGTCCTTGCTCATCACGTGTCTCAAGAAACACTGATTCTTGCCAAGGACCAATCCCTGATCCATCGCCATGAATCCCTTCTTGAAATCTCTCATACTGAACTCCTTCAGTATCTTATTCAAGAATGTACTTCTTGACTCAATTTAAGAAGCTCCCTGAGAACTATCTCCATAGATCTCAGCTTCTTTTATATCCTTCATTGAAAGTGATTACTCTATCTAAGATTCACAATCTTCAAGATAGTAATACGGCTTTCAACTAGCCATATGTTCACGACATACAGCACCAAGACTGCAATTGTGCTCCCACTAACCTTCTTGTAAACATAAGACCCATCAAGGTTTTGTATGAGGCCAAACTCCTTTGGCGCCTTCATCAAAACAATGATAAAAGCTTCTTGATCTGTGACGGGTTCACCACGCTCCTAGAGCAACACATCCCTGCTCTCAATGACCAAAGATCCTCATCTTTGAAATTGAGAACGTGTTCTATCAGAACTTCGTTGTCCTTATGTTTTAGAGGAGATTTCACAACACCTTGTGGTTCTTCTCTAGTTTTCGTCTGTGCCTCTGAAGTGTTTTTGTGGATCTTGAACTACTTCAAGATTCATCTTGCTCCCACTGTTTCTTTTGGAAACAAGGAATCCCTTTCTAAAAGGTATCCATCTTTGGCCACAAATACTTTGCGGTCAGGTGGGCAGTAGACTTGATACCCCCTTTTAAGGGTATCCCACAAACATGTACTTGAGGGTTTTGGAGACAGTTTATCGTCAGCCCACTGCATAACATAAACCTAATGTCCCTAAATCTGTAACAAGACATCATGAGACTCCTCTCATCCCATATCTCATATGGCGTCTTCTAGACGAAATAGTTTAAGTGTGAAGTCAGCAGCTTCTAGAGCACACCCTTTTAAGGATGATGGAAGATCTGTTTGAGTCATCCTAGATCGAACCTTATCTAATAGGGTTTGATACCTCTTTTGAAACGCCATCCACCATGGGGTTTCAGGAAGAGCAAGTTGTGAGACTATCTCACAGCTTCTAGGATGATTTAGCAAAGTTTTGACACAAATCCTCGTTCCCTCGATCGAATCGAGTAACTTGATTTCCTTGTCAATTCAACTCTCTACTTCGTTTTGAAATCTCTATTTCAAAAGGGCTCCAACTTCTGTTTCAAAAGGTAGCCATAGATCTAGCTTTTGAAGCGGTCAGTAAGAGTTATTACTTTTAGCTTGTGTACTTATGGGTCCACATACATCAACTATGTATGATCCCCATAAAGTCAGACATTCTATTACTGTGGTCAGCATGTGGAACGTCTCTTGTCATCTTTCCATTTTAAACAAGGCTCGCAAGCATCATATGATTCCAAATCATGTGAGCTTTAGAAATTCATCTATATGAAGCTTCTCAAGGCGTTTCTTGTTTGTATGGTCAAAACAACAATTGCCAAAAGTATTTTATAGGATTCGATTCGTTAATCTTCAATCCTTCTCGTATCGATGTTATAAATATTGTTATTGTTCTAGTTTAAGACATAATGATTACTTTTGCAAATCATATAAGCAAATAAACATTATTTTATTAAAGTAGAAACTACTCTTTAATGTTTATACATATAAAATCTTCCTTATCCCCATAAGGAGAAAACAATGTTTAAACTTTAAAGAATAACAATAAACTTAGCCCGAAAGGGGCAATCCAAGCTCGCATGTTCCTATAGCAGCAACGGCAGCAACCTTTGCTCCACTATCCACTTCTAGGTCCATCTCGCTCCCGTTCTCGTTTTCTACCGTCTCTGAAGACCCTGCACATCAAATGTGAGAACCACATGTCGTATCCAATACTTAAGTGGTTTGAGTAGAAAAAGAACACTTATAAAAAAGATACTTGAAGTAGAGGGCTTAACGCACTTCTTCTTCTTTTGATCTTCCCAGTAGTATTTGCACTTTCTCATCGCGTGTCCTGATACTTGACAGAAAGAGCAGAATACTTCCTCTGAGGGCTTTGCCTCCTTGGCAGGTTCTTGATGAGGGTCGTCCTCTGGCTTAGTCTCACCATCCAGGTCGGTTCCCTTCCTCTTTCTTTCGCCCTTTGTTTTCCTTTCCCTTTTCTGATTCATGGACACCTCAACCAATTTGAGTATCCCATGCAGCTCAGAATCTGATTTCTCTGTTCCTCTCTTGTAAAAGCTTGTGATAAAGGGGTCATAGCTTTTGGGCAGTGAGCACAGGATCACACCTGTTGCAAACTCTTGAGGAATAGGAAATCCCAGCCTATCCAGGTGATCTATGTATCCTCTCATCTTCATGACATGGTAACCAACAGATGCACCTTCAACCATCTTGCAAGACATAACTGCCTTAGTGGTCTCACATCTATCTTGCCTGATCTGGTATCGGAACATTTCCTTGAGACGTGTTATCATCTTGTATGACATCAATGTATCCAAGCCCTCATGCAGCTCAGGAATCATTGTGTCTACCACCAGACAAGAGACCTCCAGCGAGTCGTCGAAGTGCTTCTCATAAGCCCTCCACTCCGCTCCTGGAGCGCCCTTGGCAGGCTCTTTGGGAATAGGTTTATCCAAAACATAAAGTCTCCTCTCATGGGTGAGAACAATTCTCAGATTACGAAACCAATCGAGGAAGTTTGTTCTGGTCAGCTTATCCTTCTCAAGGATAGGTCGCAGTGAAAATGTTGAACTATCAATTGCCATTTTGATTCTACAATTTAAAGATATGAAAATTTTAATTAGCATAATAAAATACCTCCACTATTTTATAAAATCCAGTAAAATTTATTATTAGTGGCTAAGATCCATATTTCACCAAAATTTACCGTCGCGGAGGCGATCATGCACGTTTTGGTTATTTAGGTAGGTAACTCCTTACCAATCACATCTCTATGTGACTCTTAGATCCTTATGGGACTGTATCATCATATGATACTTATTATGGAATGTTTATCCCATCTAATGCCTTGAGGTCCAAAACCGTTTTGATAACCCCATTAAGTCACACAGTAAAACATGTGATGGCTAAATTCAAGATAACGAGGCCGAAGCCCAACCCTATATCATCAAGGCCCAACTGCTATACGTATCGCGGAGGCGATCACCGTATCCAAAGAACCAAGATTTCAATAGGCGTCATATTGAAAATCCCATTCACCCGTGTCTCCTCAAGGTCAAGGCAGATACGTGTCGCGGAGGCGATCACCGCTCCACGATGAACAAGATTTTGACAGGGCGTTTTAGCGATGGCATTATGACTTAAGATTTTCTAAAAGAGTTTGATTTTGTTTAATAAAATATTCCGATTTTGTTGTTGTTTAATTCTAAAACTCCTTTTAAAATTAAACGAGTCATGCCACATGTTTATTTCCCCATGTATCTCATACATATAAACATGTGCCCGGATTTTGTATCGCATACAAAATCCCACGCTCGTATCATATACGTGGCTATAGCGTAATATATGATAAAGCATGTTAAAATATCGCACCCTAAGCATACATCTAGGGCATCACATACAACTAAATGTAAAACAAGCCCCGTGTTTAGATATGGTCCATCTACCCTAGAATTCTCCCAAGCCAATGAGAGAACTTTTCTAAAAGAAAAATAAAATTACACGTGAATAAACCTCAATTACATTGAGGTATAAACTTCAAAGTAAAATTACACAAGAGTAGAGGGAGACGACACGCAGGCCGTATTTACCGAAATATACCTCCTAGAGCCATATCCAACACCACACAATTCAAATATGAACAATTCATAAAATTATGTCAAACACGGTAACCAACACATATATTAAAACTCCTTTTAAAATTGTGTTCAATTTAGGGTCTGTGCAATTTTAACATGCCTTTCTTGAAATTCAGGCCTATTATCAATAATTATAAAATTCAAGAATCTCATTCAAGAATTTAAATCATTGATCCCCAAAATTTATAAAATTCACAATTTTAATAAATTTCAGCCACCTTTATAATATTATAATTAAAACACTTTTAATTATAATTATATACAGGATTTTCGATTTTGGCCTTAAAATTCAAGAAACTTATCCAAATCAATCTCATTGATTTCTTTATGTATCACATACATAAATTTGCACCTTAGATTGTTAAATCGACTTTTGAGCTAAATTGATCGGTGGATTTTCGTAAAACCAAAACCGGTGATTGAAAGCGGTAAACACACATATCATACATCACATGTACACATAAACAGTTTTAAATCCAAGGACTAGCCTGGCTCTGATACCACTGTTGGGGAATTCCAGGGCGCCTAAACGCAGCGGAAGCAAAAACATAATTAAAAACTTAAACATAAAACGCGTAAGGGCCTAGAATTCTCGAACGGATCCGCTAGCTGAATTTAAAACTTTTGGATAGTGGTATACCTCACGAGTTTCAATCGGTTTAGTTGAATGGGGCCTATCCTAGAAGTCCACGTGATGCGTCCTTCCTCCGCCGGTAATCCACACGAACAGTTTTGGAGATTCCTAGGTGCTAGCCTCCTTCACTTCTCCAAGTGAATCCGGAACCTTTATCTACGATGTTCTTTAATTCAAGAACTCTTCTTGAATTCTCCAAGAACTATATGGCGCCTTGATCAAGAATCCAATTCTTGATCCCACACAACCTTGCCACACAAAACTAAACGCTTTAGAATTGTGCGCCACTTTCTCTCTCTAGAAAATAAGGTTGCGATTTTTCCTCTCTCTCCTCACCTAGAGCAAAAATCGAATTTTTTCTCTTGAGGAGAACTAGGCTAAAGTCGATTTCTAACTGTGCATGAGGCTCTCACCCTTTTTGTGATCTCTCTCTTGTGAATGTCGACTTAGGCTTCCTATTTATAGGGTTTGGGGACTTTGATAATTATAATTAGGGAATGCCTAAAATATATAATTATCAAATCATAAGATTATGATATCTCCATATCACAATTTTATGACTTGAAATCCAATTTAAAATATTACCATAATATTTAAATTGGATTCAAAATGCAATCTTGGGGAATAAATTTGGAAGATCAAATCTTCCAAGATCTCTCAAGCCCATGCGCCTCTCCCCTCCTTAATTTTGTTGGAATTTAATAAATTAAAATAACTAACCTAACTCTTAGGGACTTATAACTAATTTGTTATTTTCCAACAATATTGATTTAAAGAATTACCTTAATATCTTTAAGTCAATCTTTTTGAATCTTGAATTCTAGTTTATTGGATTAAAATATTACACTAATATTTTAAATCCAATTTGACCTAGAATTCGACTTGCCCTATAATTATTGAATTAAAATATTACCTTAATATATTTAAGTCAATCATTTGAAATCTAGACCAAATCTTTTGAATTTCAAATTTCAAGCCATGATTTTAATTAATAAAATATTTTTATTAATTAAATTCCTTTGTAAATATGAGGCGTCAACCTCCTCCTATCTATCCCAATATTAGTGAATTTAATAAATTAATAATTTCCTAACTCTTAGGAACATTATCCAATTTATATTTCCCTAATATTATAAATAGGAATATAATTGTAAATAGACTAATCCAATTATCTATTTAACAATTATCNTGTGACCCACGAATTAGTCCTAATTCGTCTCCCAGCTTGGCATCTGGTTCCTGCTCGTGTGTGACCCAGCAGGCCCCACGTGAAGTTGGCAGTAAGTCATCTCCATGACTCACAAGTCGAGAGCAGACTCTAGCAAGCCATCACGACTACCCAAAACACGTGAGTTATCGTCTAACCCCAAAACGACTTAACCTTAGTACCATCTTGTCTAGATCCCTTTTTGTCCTACGATATTTTGGTCATGGATTAGGCATGGGAAAGTCATCCAAAATCCAAACCTCAACTTTCTCGATTCCCCGAGTAAGTCCCAATTACCAGTGTGGCCACACATTCCTTGGACAGACTCCTCGAGGGGCCCAGTTAAATATCTCCCATCTAATTTGAGGGACAAAATTCCATCTAGGTCAACCACATTCCTCAGCATGGCAATCAACCAAACCCGTACTCAGCCCTTATGGCTACCCTGTTACGAGTAACGTTAGACTAAGCCAAAGTTTGACAACTGCAACACTGGAATAGTCAAGACCTCAGGTCTAAGGGCATCGTGGCAGATGTACCGGAGAGACCAGCTAATGACTGAAACCAATGCAGAACTCTCCGGGTCGGTCCAGCAATTTGTAACTCCTTACATAATTGCACCATGACTCTCGTCCCAGCATCTAGTGCATGCATCTCTATGCACCGAGGTCAAGCTGGTCTTAGTTCAGTTCGAGTTCCCACTTGAATGAGCGACCAGGGACAGTTTAGATTATTTATCTCATAATTAATCACGGACTATTATCATAGTAAACATGCTAATAATATGATAACCATTAATTTATCTCTATAAATTAATTGATATGTTCCAAACATATCTATAGGATGATTGGCCCTAGGGCACAATTTCCATCACGTATTGTATACGTGGTTGTAGCGTAAAATTTAAAATTAGCATGTTAAAATTCCGCACCCTAAGCATACATCTAGCGCATTGTATCACATACAAACTAAATGTAAAAACATACCGTGTTTAGATATGGCCCATCTACCCTATAATTCTCCCAAGCCAATGAGAGAATTTTTCTAAAAAGAAAAATAAAATTACAAAGGATAAACCCCAGTTACATTGAGGTATAAACTGAAACTAAAATTACAATAGAGTAGGGAGACGACACGCAGGCCGTATTTTCCAAAACCCTATAGCCATATCCAACACCACACAATGCACATATGAACAATTCATATAATTATGTCAAAAACGGCATATAACACATATCAAAAACCATTTTTAAAAATGTATTCAATTTAGGGTTTGTGCAATTTTAACATGCCTTTCTTGAAATTAGGTCTTTCTATCAATAATTATAAAAACCATGAATCCCATTCAAGAATTTAAATTATTGACCCAAAAATTTTAAAATTCATAATTTTAATAAATTTTCAGCCACCCCACTATAATTATAATTAAAACAATTTTATTTATAATTATATAGGGATTTCGACTTTAGGCCTTAATTTCAAGAAAAATTTTTCCAATCAATCCTATTGATTCCATATGTATCATATACATATAATTTGCACCTTTTTCGTAGATTGAGTTTTTAAGAAAACTGTTCGGTGGATTTTTGTAAAACCAAACATGTGATTGAAAGCGGTAAACACACATATCATGCATCATATGTACACAAAAACAGTTTTAAATCCAGGACTAGCGTGGCTCTGATACCACTGTTGGGAATTCCAAGAACAAGAACGCAGCGGAAGCTAAATGTGAAATAAAAAAAAAACGCGCCAAGCCCTAGAATTCCCGAACGGATCCGCTAGTAGAATTTAAAACCTGTTAAGATAGTGGTATTGTTGGAGATTGTGCCCTTGGGCCAATCATTTTATAAATATGTTTTGAACATATTAATTAATTTATGGAGATAAATTAATGGTTATCATATTATTAGCGTGTTTACTATGATAACAATCCTTGATTAA
>QANZ01042516.1:29911-40734 GCA_003254925.1 Chamaecrista fasciculata
CGTGCTGAGGAATGTGGATTGGCCAAGATGGGATTTTGTCCCTCATTAAATGAGAGATATCTAACTGGCGCCCTCGATGAGTCTGTCCACGGAAATGCGTGGCCACGCTGGGAAATGGGACTTACTCAGGAAATCGAGAAAGTTGAGGTTTGAATTATGGATGACTTTCCTGTGCCTAATCCATGACCAAGATATCGTGTGACAATAGGGTCTATGACAAGGTGGTACTAAGGTTAAGTCGGTTTTGGTAAAAACGATGACTCACGTGTTTTGGGTAGTCGTGATGGCTTGCTAGAGTCCGCTCACGACTTGTAACTCATAGAGATGGCTTGCTGCCAACTTCACGTGGGGCCTGCTGGGTCACACATGAGCAAGATCAGGACACCGCTTAAAGGGACACGAATTAGGGTTAATTCGTGGGTTACTCCGGTGACAATTTAAAACATAGCAAAATGTCTGGGACATTGAGTCTTGTCTTAAATAATCTACAGTTGTAATATATTTGAATTTGTGGGACAAATTTAAATATAATAATTGTTAAATAGTTAATAGGGATTAATTATTTACAATTATAATATTAGGGAAAATAAATCAGATAAGATTCCGAAAAGTTAGGAGATTATTGATTTATAAAAGTCCCCAATATAAATTGGAGGGTGGCGCCTCATTTAAATTGTTTTAGATTAATAAAATTGTTTTATTAATTTAAATCATGAGTTTGAATTCAAAAGATTTGATATAGATATCAAAAGATTTGAATCATAGATATTAGGGAATATCTTAACTCAGAATCTTTGGAAAATCATGATTTCCTAATTGTTAGGAATGATTTTGATTTATTAAATTCCAAAGGATATTTAGAGGAGCATGGCGCCATCTTGGTGGGTCCCAAGGGGAGATTTGATCTCTCATTTGATTCTCCAAGATTGCAATTTGAATTTAAATTAAATATTAAGGTAATATTTTAATTGTAAATTCAATTCATGAAGTCATATTATTATATTTTAGAATTATAATAATGCTCTAAATATAATTAAAAAGCCCTAGGGCTAGGTGCCTAGTGCCAAGAAGAAATCATTTGTGATTTTGGTCTTCCTCCTTATAGAGAGAGAAGAGAGAAATTGCCACCTTCAAGAACCCTAGCTCATTGAGTGAGAATTTTTGGCTCCCAAGAGTTGAGAGAGGAAAAATCGATTTTGCCTAAGGAGTTAGGAAAATCGATTTGAAGTCACCAAAAATTAGGGTTTGTGGGGTTTTTGTGGGGTTTTTCTTCTTTGCGCCACCTTGCTTTGATTCAAGAAGGAGTTCTTGAATTCAAAGACACTGTAGATTGGTCCCTTGTTCTTTTGGTGAAAAGAACAGAAGGCTAGCACCTTGGTGCTCGACAAACTGTTCGTGTGGATCACCGGCAGAGGGAGAACGCTGTGAGTGGACTCCTAGTACACGCCTTGTACAACCAACCGATTGGAACTCGTGAGGTATACCACTATCTTAACAGGTTTTAAATTCTACTAGCGGATCCGTTCAGGAATTCTTGGCCATGGCGCGTCTAAATTTTAAATTTTACATTTGCTTCCGCTGCGTTAGGCGCCTGGAATTTCCAACAGTGGTATCAGAGCCACGCTAGTTCTAGGATTTAAAACTGTTTATGTGACTTAATGGGGTTATCAAAACGGTTTTGGACCTCAAGGCATTAGATGGGATAAACATGCCATAATAAGTATCATATGATGTAATAAGTATCATATGATGATACAGTCCCATAAGGATCTAAGAGTCACATAGAGATGTGATTGATAAGGAGTTACCTACCTAAATAATCAAAGGGTGCATGATCGCCTATGCGACGGTAAACTTTGGTGAAATATGGGTCTTAGCCAATAATAATAAATTTTACTAGGTTTTATAAAATGGTGGATATTTATTTTTCCTGCTAGTTAAACCTTTCCATATCTTAGTTGTAGAATCAATGGCAAACAATAGTTCAACGTTATCACTGCGATCTATCCTTGTGAAGCATAAATTGTTTGGGACAAAATTCCTTAACTGGTATCGTAATTTGAGAAGTGTTCTCACCCAACGAAGGAAGCTGCTGACTTCCTTGACTGGTTTTGTAATTTGAGAATTGTTCTCACCCAACAAAGGAAACTTTATGTGCTAGAAATCCCTCCCCTGAAGAGCATGCCAAGGACGCTCCAAGAGCTCAAAGAACTGCTTATGAGAAGCACTTCAATGACTCTGTGGACGGTGCTTGCCTGATGCTAGCCACAATAGTTCAAGGAGTTGAACACAGAAACATTGTCGGCTGTTGAGATGGTCACACATCTCAAGGAAACGTTCCTGAACTAGGGGAAAGGGAAGGGCAAAGGAAAGAGGAAAGGAGACGCCGTGGTTGGTGGGACCAAGCAAGCGGCTGAGCCTAACCCACTATCTACCAAGAAGGCAAGGCCTTCAAAGGATGCAATTTGCCTTTTAAGAAATTGAAAATTGTATTTGGAAGATCAAAAGAATAAAAGGAGAGATGAGATCTCTACTTCTGGTATCTACGTTATAGACGTTCACTTGTCTACTATAACCGCTTGGGTATTAGATACAGCATGTGGTTTTCACATTTGATGTGAAGGGTCTTAGAGACAGTAGAAAGCTGGACAGAAGCGAGATGGACCTACGAGTGGGCAATAGAGCAAGGGTTGCTGCTGTTGCTGTGGGAACATGCGAGCTTGTTTTGCCCTCTGGGCTTATTTTATTGTTATCATGTACCTTCTTTAAAGTTCAAACAATGCTTCTCTTTCTTATTTGATAAGGAAGGTTTTGCATGTGTTAACTGAAAAGAATGGTGTTCAATTTATAAAGATGATGTTTATTTGCTTATGTGATTTGCAAGATAAACATTACATCTTGAAATTGGAACGACAACACGATGACAAAGTCTATAACACCGATACGAAAAGGGTTTAGGTTAGCGAACCTAATCCTACATACCTTTGGCATTGTCGTTTAGGCCATACAAACGAGAAACGCCTAGAGGAGCTCCATAGAGATGGACTTCTAAGCTCGTTTGATTTTGAATCATATGATGCTTGCGAATCTTGTTTACTCGGAAAAATGACAAAGGCGCCTTTCACTGGCCACAGTGAGAGGGCATCGAACTTATTGGGGATCATACATAGTGATGCATGAGGAGCCATGAGTACTCAAGCTGAAGGTGGATACTCTTACTAACTGCTTCAATAGGTTTGACTACGACTACCTATTAAAGCATAAGTCGGAGTCTTTTGAAATAGAGATTTCAAAGTGAAGTAGAGAACTAACTGTTGGGAAATCACAGAGGGAGCGCAGCGGAAGAAATTCAAAAAATTTGGGACTAAAACGTAATTAAAAACTAAAAGCCAACTCTGTGATTCCTTCCAGGATCCACTAACTATGTTTATACCAGATTAGAGAGGATGTTTACCTAGTTTTGATCGGTGACTTATCGTATTCGCGAATTTGAGAAGTCCACAGAGTGTCCTTCCTCTACCAGTAATCCACACGAGCAGTTTGGCAGATGCCTAGGTGCTACCCTCCTTCACTTCTTCCCAAGTGAAAAACGGGAACTATATCTATGGTTCTTGAATAATCAAGAAGTGTTCTTGATTATCAAGATTGAATGGGATTGGCAATTTTCTCACTCTATAGATGCTCTAGGCGAATTCTTAGTCTGACTAAGAATTAATCTGTGTTGTGAGTTATTCTCCAAATAGGCGCCTAGGGCCTCTATTTATAGTGTTCTCATTCCTAGTTTTAGGGAATCCTAATCCAATTAGGATATCTCTAAGATATGGGATATCTTTTAGATATCTCAAAATATCTTTTGATTTATAATATTAAACTTAATATTATAATTCAAAAATAAAGCCCAATTTTCGAATTTGACCTATCCAAGATCAAATCTTGGATCAAATCTTGATTTGCTCAAATCCTATTGGTTGGAATGAGTCATGAGATTTTGATTTTATAATTTAAATATTACTTTAATAATTAAATATAAAAATCGACTTTAGCCTAGACCCAAACTCTAAAATGCAAGATCAAATCTTCCATCCCAAGAAAGGGGGTAGGCGAAATTCTCATGGAGTTTTTGGAGGAATTTTATAACAACCCAAACTCCTTAGGTAGTTATAACTAATTCCTAACAATTTTGAATAAAAGAATTACCTTAATATCTTTTAATTCAAATCCTATATCTTTTCCAAAAGATATTTATCTTATCTTTATTTAATTAATAAAAACAATTTCTATTAATAAAAACAAAGATAATGAGGCGCCACCCTCATCCTTTTATTTCCCAATTTTAGTGAATTTAATAAATCAATAATTCCCTAATTTTTAGGAAACTTATTTAATTTATTTATTCACTAATATTTTAATTGTAAAACTATTTAACAATTAATTTAAATTTAAATTTGTCCAACAAATTTAAAACCTCAATCATAGATATTTATTTAAGACAAGATTTAATGTCCTAAGACATTTAACTATGTCCTAAATTGTGTCACCTAAGTGACTCACGAATTAACCCTAATTCGTGTCCCAAAAATTAGCATCTTGATCCTGCTCATGTGTGACCCAGCAGGCCTCACGTGAAGTTGGCAGCAAATCATCTTATGACTCACAAGTCGTGAGCGGACTCTAGCAAGCCATCACGACTACCCAAAACACGGGAGTTATCGCTTTAACGTTTTAACGATTTAACCTAAATACCACCTTGTCATAATTCCTATTGTCTCACGATATTTTGGTCATGGATCAGGCACGGGAATGTCATCCAAAATCCAAACCACAACTTTCTCGATTTCCTGAGTTAGTCCCAATTCCCAGCGTGGCCACGCATTTCTTGGACAGACTCATCGAGGGCGCCAGTTAAATATCTCTCATCTTAAATGAGGGACAAAATCCCATCTTGGTCAACCACATTCCTTTGCACGGTAATCAACCAAACCCGTACCTAGCCTGTATGGCTACCCTGCTACGGGTAACGTTGGACTAGGCCAAAGTTTGACAACTACAATGCCGGAATAGTCAAGACCTCAGGTCTAAGGCTATCGTGACAGGTGTACAGGAGAGACTCGCTTATGACTAAACCCATGCAGGACTCTCCGGGTCGGTCCAGTAATTTTGTAACCCTTACAAAATTCCACCATGGCTCTCGTGAAGCATCTAGTGCATGTATCTCTATACATCGAGGTCATGCTGGTCTTAGTTCATTTACGTTCCCACGTGAATGATCGACCAGGGACAGTTTTAGAATTAATTATCTTATAATCAATCAAGGACGCTATCATAGTAAACACGCTAATAATATGATAACAACATAATTTATCTCTATAAATTAATCAAAAAAAATACATATGTTCAAATAACACATAAATAAAATGATTGGCCCTAGGGCACAATCTCCATCACTAACTTGACAAGAAAATCAAAGTCCTTCGATCCGATCGAGAAGACGAGTATTTGAGTCAAGAGTCTGTTGATCATCTTAGAAGCTGTGAGATGGTCTCACGACTTACCCCTTCTGAAACCCCATGGGGATGGTGTTTCCGAGAGGAAAAATCGAACTCTATTGGATATGGTTCGATCTATGATGAGTCAAACTGATCTTCCGCCATCCTTTTGAGGATATGCTTTAGAAGCTGCCGCGTTCACACTTAACCGTGTTCCGTCTAAGGCAGTTGAGAAGACACCATATGAGATATGGAGTGGGAAGAGTCCCATAGTGTCTTATCTCAAAATTTGGGGATGTGAAGTTTACGTTAAGCAAACGATAAACTGTCTCCCAAATCCCTTGAGTGCTTGTAGGATACCCCAAGGAAACGGGGGATACTGTGTTTACTGCCCATCTGACAACAAAGTGTTTGTAGTCAGAAGTGGATTCTTTCTAGGAAAGGATCTTGTTTCCAAAAGAAACAGTGGGAGTAAGGTAGATCTTGAAGGAGTTCAAGATTCACAAAGCATTTCAGAGGCACAGACAGAAACTAGAGAAGAACCACAAGGTGTTGTGGAAGCTCCTCTAATAACACAAGGACAACGAATTTCTGATAGAACACGTTCTCAACCTCAAAGATGTGGATCTTTGGTCATTGAGAACAAGGATGTGTTGCTCTTGGAGCGTGGTGAGCCTACCACCTATCAAGAAGCTATCGTAGGTCCCAACTCTGAGAAATGGGTTGAAGCCATGAAGGCTGAGATGCAATCCATGTGTAACAACAAGGTTTGGACCTTAGTTGATGCACCTGAAGGTGTAAAAGCCGTAGGGTGCAAGTGGGTTTTGAGGAGAAAACCGACATGGATGACAACGTCAATATCTTCAAGGCGAGGCTAGTTGCAAAGGGTTTACTCAACGTCATGGGATGACGAAACGTTCTCGCCTGTTGCAATGGCCAAGTCTATTAGGATCCTCCTTGCCATAGTCGCATATTATGACTATGAGATATGGCAAACAGATGTCAAAACAGCAAGGCTGCCCGAGGATGTGTACGTAACACAACCTGAGGGGTTTGTATGTCCAGAGGAACCAGAAAAGGTATGCAAGCTTCAGAGATCCATTTATGGATTGAAGCAAGCATCTAGGAGTTGGAATCATCGTTTTGATGAGGTAGTCAAAAAGGTTTGGCTTCTTACAAAACGCTGACGAGCCTTGTGTTTAAAAGAAGGTTAGTGGGAGCACAATTGTGTTCTTGGTGCTTAATGTCAATGACATTTTGCTCATTGAAATGATATTCCAACCTTAGAGATTGTGAATCGTGGTTGTGAAAATCTTTTTCAATGAAGGACTTAGGAGAAGCTGCCTATATTCTAGGTATCAAGATCTATAGAGATAGATCTTGTAGGCTTCTTGGATTGAGTCGGAGTACATACTTGGATGAGGTACTGAAGGGGTTCAGTATGCAAGACTCCAAGAAGGGATTCATACCAATGAATCAAGGATTGACCCTGAGCAAGATACAGTGTCCCAAGGCACTTGTTGAGCAAGGGCGCATGAGTGGCATCCCTTATGCTTCAGCAATAGGATCCATCATGCTGTGTACTCGACCCGATGTGTCGATTGCCCTGAGCATGACAAGCTGGTTCAAACAAGACCCTGGTGAGGATCATTGGACCGCTGTCATAAGCATCCTTAAGTACTTAGGAAGAACTAAGGATGAATTCTTGGTTTATGGTGGAACTGATGTGTAATTGGTTACACAGGTGCCCGTTTTCCAAACCTACCAAGATAAATTTAAATCGCAGTATGGATACATGTTTCTCCTGAACGGTGGCATCGTGAGTTGGAAAGGTTCCAAGAAGAGCCCGATTGCTGATTCTACAACAAAGAGTTGGTCGCGTGGAGACGCAGACCGTAAAACTAGTGTCTGAGGTGTGATTGGTGGTCACCTTGTGGAGACAGGAAGACACCAAAAGGGATTGGATCCCCACTGATGTTCCGACAGTGAAATACACTCAGACGTGATCACCTAGAGATGGTGATATCAAGATATGTAAAAGTAGCAGTCGAGGATAATCTTGCCAATCCTCATACGAGATCCCTAGCACAGGTCTTACATGAGCGTCATGTAATGTCAAATGGGGATTAGACACTTTAATGGATGTTCCTAGTGTAGGAACAGTTTGATTAATGATTGTACCTAGTGCAAGTGGGAGTCTGTTGGAGATTGTGCCCTAGGGCCAATCATTTTATAAATATGTTTTGAACATATTAATTAATTTATGGAGATAAATTAATGGTTATCATATTATTAGCATGTTTACTATGATAACAGTCCCTGATTGATTATGTGATAATTAGTCTAAACTATCCCTGGTCGCTCATTCAGGTGGGAACTTGAAATGAACTAAGACCAGCATGACCTCGGTGCATAGAGATGCATGCACTAGATGCTGGAACGAGAGTCATGGTGCAATTACGTAAGGGGTTACGAGTTGCTGCACATGATCCGGAGAGTCCTGCATAGGTTTAGTCCTGAGGTCATCATTATTCCGGCGTTGTAGTTGTCAGACTTTGGCTTAGTCTAACGTTGCCCGTAATAGGGTAGCCATAAGGGCTAAGTACGGGTTTGGTTGATTACCGTGCTGAGGAATGTGGATTGGCCAAGATGGGATTTTGTCCCTCATTAAATGAGAGATATCTAACTGGCGCCCTCGATGAGTCTGTCTAAGGAAATGCGTGGCCACGCTGGGAAATGGGACTTACTCAGGAAATCAAGAAAGTTGAGGTTTGGATTATAGATGACTTTCCTGTGCCTAATCCATGACCAAGATATCGTGTGACAATAGGGTCTATGACAAGGTGGTACTAAGGTTAAGTCGGTTTTGGTAAAAACGATGACTCACGTGTTTTGGGTAGTCGTGATGGCTTGCTAGAGTCCGCTCACGACTTGTAATTCATAGAGATGGCTTGCTGCCAACTTCACGTGGGGCCTGCTGGGTCACACATGAGCAAGATCAGGACACCGCTTAAAGGGACACGAATTAGGGTTAATTCGTGGGTTACTTCGGTGACACAATTAAAAACATAGCAAAATGTCTGGGACATTAAGTCTTGTCTTAAATAATCTACAGTTGTAATATATTTGAATTTGTGGGACAAATTTAAATATAATAATTGTTAAATAGTTAATAGGGATTAATTATTTACAATTATAATATTAGGGAAAATAAATCAGATAAGATTCCTAAAAGTTAGCAGATTATTGATTTATAAAATTCCCCAATATAAATTTGAGGGTGGCGCCTCATTTAAATTGTTTTAGATTAATAAAATTGTTTTATTAATCTAAATCATGAGTTTGAATTCAAAAGATTTGATATAGATATCAAAAGATTTGAATCATAGATATTAGGGAATATCTTAACTCAGAATCTTTGGAAAATCATGACTTCCTAATTGTGAGGAATGATTTTGATTTATAAAATTCCAAAGGATATTTAGAGGAGCATGGAGCCATCTTGGTGGGTCCCAAGGGTAGATTCGATCTCTCATTTGATTCTCCAAGAATTGCAATTTGAATTTAAATTACATATTAAGGTAATATTTTAATTGTAAATTCAATTCATGAAGTCATATTATTATAATTTAGAATTATAATAATGCTCTAAATATAATTAAAATGCCCTAGGGCTAGGTGCCTAGTGCCAAGAAGAAATCATTTGTGATTTTGGTCTTCCTCCTTGTTGATAGAGAAGAGAGAAATCGCCACCTTCAAGAACCCTAGCTCATTGAGTGAGAATTTTTGGCTCCCAAGAGTTGAGAGAGGAAAAATCGACTTTGCCTAAGGAGTTAGGAAAATCTATTTGAAGTCACCAAAAATTAGGGTTTGTGAGAGAAGGAAAAACAAGAAGGAGTTCTTGTGGGGTTTTTATTCTTTGCGCCACCTTGCTTTGATTCAAGAAGGAGTTCTTGAATTCAAAGACACTGTAGATTGGTCCCTTGTTCTTTTGGTGAAAAGAACAGAAGCCTAGCACCTTGGTGCCCGACAAACTGTTCGTGTGGATCACCGGCAGAGGGAGAACGCTGTGAGTGGACTCCTAGTACACTCCTTGTACAACCAACCGATTGGAACTCGTTAGGTATACCACTATCTTAACAGGTTTTAAATTCTACTAGCGGATCCGTTCGGGAATTCTTGGCCCTGGCGCGTCTAAATTTTAAATTTTATATTTGCTTCTGCTGCGTTAATTGCCTGGAATTTCCAACAGGTATACCTCATGAGTTCCAATCGGTTTGGTCGTACGGGGCGTGTCCTAGAAGTCCACTCGTAGCGTCCTCCCTTCGCCGGTGATCCACATGAGCAGTTTGTCGGGCACCAAGGTGCTAGCCTTCTGTTCTTTTCTCCAAAAGAACCAAGGACCAAATCTACAGATCTTGAATTCAAGAACTCCTTCTTGAATCAAGAACACAAGGTGGCGCAAGGAGGAGGAAAGCACAAAACTCCTTTTGTTTTCCTTCTCTCAAAACCCTAGCTATGGAGAAACTAGACCTCTCACTCACTCTTGGAGAAGAAGGAGAATTTCTCTCTCTAGGTCTTGAAGGTGGCGACTTGCTCTCTTCTCTCTCTAGGGAAGAAAAACAAAATTTTCACAAATGAATTGTGTTGCACACCATGTCGCCTAGACCCCTAGGGTTATATTTAAAATTAGAGCATTATTATAATTCTAAAATCATAATATCATGACTTCATGAATTGAATTTCCAATTAAAATATTACCTTAATATTTTCATTCAAATTCAAAATGCAATCTCTGAGAATCAAATGGAAGATCAAATCTTCCCTGGGTCCCACAAGATGCAATGCGCCATATGCTCCTATTTTTCTCATAATTTTATAAATAAAAAACATCCCTAATTCTTAGGAAGTCATGATTTTCCAAAGATTATGAGTTAAGATATTACCCTAATATCTTTGATTAAATCTTTTGAAATCTACATCAAATCTTTTGAATTCAAACTCATGACTTTAATTAATAAAACATTTTTATTAATAAAATCACCAAAGAGGCGCCACCCTCAAAATAATATTGGAGAATTTTATAAATCAATAATCTCCTAACTTTTAGGAACCTTATCTGATTTATTATTCCCTAATATTATAATTGTAAATAGATTAATCCCTATTAACTATTTAACAATTATTATATTTAAACTTGTCCCACAAATTTAAATATATCACAACTGTAGATTATTTAAGACAAGACTTAATGTCCCAGACATTTTGCTATGTCTTAAATTGTGTCACCGGAGTGACCCACGAATTAACCCTAATTCGTGTCCCTTTAAGCGGTGT
>QANZ01042516.1:41152-54142 GCA_003254925.1 Chamaecrista fasciculata
TGTACGCCTGTCACGACGCCTTAGACCTGAGGTCATCATTATTCCGACGTTGCAGTTGTCAGACTTTGGCTTAGTCTAACGTTGCCCGTAGCAGGGTAGCCATAAGGGCTAAGTACGGGTTTGGTTGATTGCCGTGTTGAGGAATGTGGATTGGCCAAGATGTGATTTTGTCCCTCGTTAAATGAGAGCGATCTAACTGGCGCCCTCGATGAGTCTGTCCAGGAAATGCGTGGCCACGCTGGGAATTGGGACTTACTCAGGAAATCGAGAAAGTTGTGGTTTGGATTATGGATGACTTTCCTGTGCCTAATCCATGACCAAGATATCGTGTGACAATAGGGTCTATGACAAGGTGGTACTAAGGTTAAGTCGGTTTTGGTAAAAACGATAATTCACGTGTTTTGGGTAGTTGCGATGGCTTGCTAGAGTCCGCTCACGACTTGTAGGTCATGGGGATGACCTGCTGCCAACTTCACGTGGGGCCTGCTGGGTCACACATGAGCAGGAACAGAACACCGCTTGAATGGACACGAATTAGGGTTAATTCGTGGGTCACTCCGGTGGCACGATTTAAGCCACAGAGGAAATGTCTGGGACATTAAGTCTTGTCTTAAAATAATCTACAGTTTAAATAATTGTTAAATGGTTAATAGGGATTAATCTATTTACAATTATAATATTAGGGAATAATAAATCAGATAAGGTTCCTAAAAGTTAGGAGATTATTGATTTATAAAATTCACTAATATTGGATGAGGGTGGCGCCTCTTTATAGATGATTTTAATTAATAGAAATGTTTTATTAATTAAAATCATGAGTTTGAATTTGAATTTGATTCAAGATTTGAATTAAAGATATTAGGGTAATATTTTAATTCAATAAAGAATTTAAACTCAAGATTCAAAATTTGAATTAAAGATATTATGGTAATATTTTAATTCAAAATCATTGGGATAAAATAAGTTGGTTATGACTTCCTAAAAGTTAGGAGTTATTTTTTATTTATAAAATTCCAATATAATAGAAGGCATTAGGCGCCTATCTTGGTGGGTCCCATGGGAAGATTTGATCTTCCATTTGATTCTCCAAGATAACAGTTTGAATTTGAATTAAAATATTATGGTAATATTTTAATTAGATATTCAAGTCTTAAAATATGATATTATTGTAATGTCATGATTTTATAATTATAAATTCCATATTTTTGGTAATTATATAGTCTAAAAGTCGCCTAGCCTAAACCTAATTCACAAGTGCAATTTTTCTTCCTCCTTGTAGAGAGAGAGTGAAAAATCGCCACCCACCTATCCTAGAGAGAGAATTCGAATTTTCCTAAAGAGTTAGTGAGAAATTCGAGTTATAGGATTGTTAGGGTTTTTTTGAGAGAAGAAAAACAAAAGGAGTTTTGTTGTTGTCTTCTCCCTTATTGCGCCACCATCAAGTTTGGTTCAAGAAAGAGTTCTTGAATCAAAACTTTGTAGATTCAGTTCCCTGGTTTCTTTGGAGAAAGGAACAGAAGGCTAGCACCTTGGTGTTCGATAAACCGTTCGTGTGGATTACCGGTGGAGGAAGGACGCTGATAGTGGACTTCTTGAACTCGCCTGAGTACAACCAAGCCGATTGAATTTTTGAGGTATACCACTTATCTGACGAGGTTTTAAATTCAACTAGCGGATCTCGGGTGGGAAATCTTGGGCAGCGCATTTAAATTTTATTTTGCTTTTGCTTTCGCTGCGTGTTTTGCTCCAGGATTTCCCAACAACCCGTACCTAGCCCTTATGGCTACCCTGCTACGGGCAACGTTAGACTAGGCCAAAGTCTGACAACTGCAACGCCGGAATAATGATGACTTCAGGTCTAAGGCGTCGTGACAGGCGTACAGGAGAGGCAAGCTGATGACTAAACCCATGCAGGACTCTCCGGGTCAGTCCAGCAACTTGTAACTCTTTACATAATCGCACCATTACTCTCGTTTCAGCATCTAGTGCATGCATCTCTATGCACCGAGGTCATGCTGGTCTTAGTTCATTTTCGCTCCCACGAAAACAATCGACCAGGGACAAATTTAAATTAATTATCACATAATTAATCACGGACGCTATCATAGTAAACATGCTAATAATATGATAACACATTAATTTATCTCCATAAATTAATAATATGTTCAAAACATATACACAAAATGATTGGCCCTAGGGCACAATCTCCAACATTCTATAGCTATAGGTTAAGACTATGTGCTGGCCTTGAATCATGAACTTGGGAAAGTTCCTCGATTCTTTGGCATATTCTTTCTTCTTCTACTTCGTACCTTTGCTCAGGAGTGCAAAGTCTTAAGTGTGGGGGATTTGATCAGCCCAAAAGTGAACAAGTTATTTGGCCTTCTTTTAGTATGTTTATAATAATAATATATTGGAATTAGACCAATTAATATGCTAAGGGCAGCACCAAGATATGATGGAATAAAGTAACTTGAATGATATATTGGAGAATTTAATAATAATATATTGGAACTAGTAACTTGAATGATGGGGAATCACTCTTATTTATTGGAGAATTTGAGAGCTCCCAAATACTAACTATCCAATGTGCGACTTAATTAAAATAGTTTCCAATGGGTCAACCCATAATCCAATTGGACTCCCACATCGGCAGATATTTAACCCACAAAATCCAACAGAAATGAGTACTATTCTTTTGCATACCGGATCTATTCACGTGAAGTGGGAGAGTAAAGAAAGAACAAGGCAATAGATTAATTTCAATTTCAAAGATTGAGAGTAATATCATAAGAGATTTCATATTGCTTATAAAAGTGTGTGTGTGTATATATATATATATATATATGTTAGAACTATCCCAAAGAATATGTAATTTTATGATATAAAATGATGGGCATATAAGACTACTGGCGTCAAAATATATATACACCCAAGAAAATATCCGAAATTTTTTTTTTATGATTTTGTAATTTGCCTTCTTTCCTCAAACCATAAACACATAACACATACATAGCCACAGACACATGGTATTGGAATATAGGAAATCAAGGCAGAAGCATAAAATTGTTTCGGATTCTCTCTCAATCTCACCTTCCCTAACTCAATCTCCCACTCGGGCTCCTCTCCCTCAATTCTTCAATATCAATTCTACTCTATGTTCTTCATCCTTACAAATCACTCACACTCAAAATTCTTATCGCCAACTTTTTCCCCTCGATCTCTCCTCTCTATTCTCTTTTTTTGGCCAAACCCTCTCTCTATCCTTTAATTTTTTTTCCCAATTCAAAAATTATCCTAGAGTGAGACAGAGAGAGAGAGAAAGAGAGTAGACTTACCTTGAGACCCGTTGTCGGGTGTCAGTCATCGAAAAGAGGGAGATGGAGTGGACTTCGCACTTTGTAGTAGAGATTCTCACTTCGTAGAGCATTTTAGGCGCGATTTTTCTCAGGCAAATA
Organism: Chamaecrista fasciculata; assembly: GCA_003254925.1. Classification (NCBI taxonomy): domain Eukaryota; kingdom Viridiplantae; phylum Streptophyta; class Magnoliopsida; order Fabales; family Fabaceae; genus Chamaecrista; species Chamaecrista fasciculata. The sequence continues at coordinate 44,611 of QANZ01042516.1, forward strand.
TTGACTAAATTGTGAATATAGGGTAAAATTAATAGAATTGAAAGAAATATATATATAATTGAGAAGGAAAAATTCATTTTGGCACAAAACATCAAAGTTATTAAAAGCAATTTTTGGGTGTATGTTATTGGGAACAATTTTATTTTGTATCTAAAAGGGATTGTTTGGAAGGCCACACACAAAAATGTGGGATAAAAGAAAAAAGATATACGCAACGGTCTATATTTGATTCTTATTTAATCAATGGGAATGATTTTGAATTGTAGCTCAAAAAGTGTTGCCTTAAGTGTACATTATTGGCTACACAAAAAAAGTGTTGTCTATTTCTTGATTAGGGAATGAGTTTTTGACCGTTGCTACAATTAGTGCTGTCAAAAGCCAAAAATGGTGTAGTGATCCCACAACCCCACTAAATCACATCCATCATTATATACCAAAAGGGAGTCACAATCATGGTTCTGGGTTTTAGAGAGAAAACACAAAATGCAGTGTGAGTTCTTGAGAGAAAGTCTTGATCTTGGAGTTAGGTTGATCTGTAGCTGTCTCATACTTTGTCTCTATCAGTTTTATTTGCTGTGAGCAATGTAAATTAAAGAATGTAGATATGTGTTCAAGTTTGTGACTAGTTCATTGATCTGTTCTTAAGTTTGAGACAGGGTATTCGTGTGGGTACTTGGATTCGTCACACCAGGTATGCTCGGAAAGTATGCAATTTGTAATGTTTTCTAGATACTATTTTACTTATTCATTTATAGTGTAAATTATTGATGTTGTGTAATTGTTTGCTAGCTATTTTCTTTCACGCCAAGCATCATAATAAAAAACCAAAGGAAATGAAGAAATCAAGACAACAAGTAGAGACATCATGTTTCGTGGAACATGCGAGAAGTAAGGAACCCTATTGCTCAAGTTTCCTAATGTTCAAGGCATGATTAATTTATATAACTTTATGGATATGGGGACATAGTTTGGTTTGATACAAGAAGAACACACTTTGAATGAGCCGAATTGGAGTATTTTAGAGCCCAAATGACACGTTTTCATAAAACTGCATAGTGTCGAAAATGCATTGTGTCACAACTGAGCCATCATCACAAGCAGCAACGCAAAACCAAATTATTACGGTTAGGAAAGTGTATAAACATGTATTTGGAGGATATTTTAAATCTAAAAAAGTCTGTTATGCCGCAAGGTGCAATGATGGCGCAAAACCCAAAGTTTTTCCTATAAATAGAGCTCGCCAATTCTAGTTCCATATCACAACTTTCCAAACATAATTTTCGTGTTACTTGCTACCTTACCACCATGATGAGTAGCTAATTTCATATTCCCAAAAGGAAAATTCTAAAGATTAGCTAGCCAAAGCTCATTGTGCCTAGTTCCAAGGAATTGTTATTTAATTATGCTTTCATTATTTTCATCTAGATGGTGTCTATATATATCTATTCGTTAATAGTATTCTTGAAAATAATTTTTAGATTGTTGCAATTCTTTCATAAACATTATTACTTGTCATTATTCTTGGATCTGTTTGGACCATTAGTTTTATAATTAATAAAGTTTATTCTTTTTTGTTTCCGATTGGTAAGAGTGATCTATGTATTAGTATTGTTGTCGCCATTGCTTAATTGATGATTGTTATCTTTGATTTTAGATTGCATACTCGGTTGAGGCTTTTATAGTTTTCATAATTAATTTATGCATGTCTCCAAGGTTACGAGACAAGTATATTATGCTATTAGATTTGTTTAAATAATTAAAGTGGTACTTCAACTCCATATTCGTTTGAGCAAGGAAGGCTATCGCTCTTGATTCTCTCTGTTGGGCACTTGGGCTATTGGTTAGTTATTATGAATGTTTTTATTATAACTTTTATAATTGTGTTCTTTGTTCATAATTATATATTGGTTTCTTCTTATTCCCATCTCTATTCCTAATTCAATTATCATACTTGCACGATTAGAGTAATCTTTTGAAAAGTTCCGTGAAAGATTTGACCTTGATTTATGCACTATACTATATATTAATATAGTATTCGGACATAATTTGAGTATTAATTTAGTGACACTTACAACAATGATTCATCAATCCTATGTCTCCTTACATCTTTATTTTAGTTTTGGAGTATCACATCACTTATAAATTATTGTTTTATTAATTATGAAGTTGATAATAAATTAAAAATTGGATGGTGGGCAACCTTCTAAATTAAAAAATTCTGACTCTTCATTCTAATATCTTCTATTTGCATGACATCATTATTTTTTCTAAAACAACCAAAAAAAAGTTGTATTTCTTTTTTTATAGTTAATCTTGAGTTTTCCCTATCTATCTGTGTAACGGTTTAGACAAAGACTAATCTCATTTGGGCTTCAGAGACGAAATGGTTAGAGCTCTCCCAACAATGTCGACTCTAGGGATCGAACCTAGATCCTCTCCCTAGGGTGTAGCTCGCCAAACCACTACACCAAACACATGTTGGTAAAAAAAAAGTTGTATCTCTATAACTCTGTTTAAAAAACTCTTGATCTCTTGTCAAATGCCGGCCTTTCTATTAATAATGAGAAATCTAAAGTATGGTTCTCTTCCTCTGTCCCTAATTCTAAGAAAAAAAAACTATCTTTCTAATATCATTAATATAAATATGGCCTAAATCTTGGTTTTGTATCTTATGTTTCCGCTTAAACCAAAATATAAAGTTAATGATCTTAATTTTATTCTTAAAAAATTTTAAACAAGCTTAAGGGTTGGAAAAGTAAATGCCTTTCTTTTTTTTTTTTGGCCTGAAACATAATTCATTCAAAAGCAAGGCAAACTCAAGCACAATACAAAAGAAAACAAAGCAAAATAAGTAGCATCAATAGACACGATATCAACTAATGAAGGTGGGGGGTTTGCAACCCATCCAAGAGAACCCATCCTCATGTAAGACAAATTGGCAAGACAATCAGTTACCAAATTAACATACCTGACACAGAACAAAACTCCACTGAGCAACCAAAAACCATAATTAAACCAGGAAGCCGCCGTGGAAACCAAACCAAAAGCCGTCGTGGAATGCCTAGTTCGTAGTCACCGTCGTAGAGAAAGCTAGACCAAATCGACGCCTTGGGATCTCTGATCCAAAACGCTACCGTCATAAAATCCTTGAAATAAAGTAACACTCTCATAAAGAGAAAAAAGAACCCTCACTGGAGAGGAATTTTCAACTTTAAATAAACAAGCAAAGCGACGCCTTGGCTGGCCGTATTCATCATCAGTTAATTAATTTTTTCTCTTCTGTTAAACCAAATTATTATTACATGAACACTTTCTCTCTCCCTAGTAAAATTAACAAAAGTATTGATAAACTTAATAAGGATTTCCTTTGGAGTAATTGTTCAAATTAAAAAAAAAAAAAAACTTAACCTTGTCATTCGGAAGATTATCACGAAACCTAAAATTATTGGTGGTCACTCCAATGCTTGCTTTATGGCTTAAGTTAAGATGGAATATTAAAGTTTAACAAGGATCCTTCTTCTCAGGTTATTTTTGCAAAATATGGTAGCAATCTTGATCTTTGGTTGGTCCTATAACCCTTATGTTAGGAGAAGTTTAAATAAAGATTTCAATATCTATAATATATGCCTTAAATAATCCACTGTAGGTATAATGGATTCAATACTTCATTTTCTCCGGTTTTGTAATTGGCTACCAAATGGAACTGACTTTTTTTTCTCGGTAGACCAAGAAAATTTTATAATCACACCTCTAGACTCTATTTTAACCATATCACATATATAGGCTAATTTTACTGTAGCAAAACTGGGTTACGAAGAAACCGTCAACCCGGATGACAGTTTCTTCTAAAAAAATTTCGAAGAGAAACCGTCAACCGCGTTGACGGTTTCTGGAAAGAGAAACCGTCAACCCAGTTGACGGTTTCTGATTTAATTTTTGAAAATAACAATGCTTGCAAACTAGGAAGCAACGCGGTATTGCAGTGAGGTAGATCCTAATGTCTCCATGAAATGAATCTTATTGGTTTTTTAATGCACGAGAGAACAGATGGGTTTTGAGGATGAAAATGGCAGAGGAAGATAGATTTTGCAAGCATTGTTATTTTCAAAAATTAAATCAGAAACCGTCAACACGGTTGACGGTTTCTCTTCGAAATTTTTTTAGAAGAAACCGTCATCCGGGTTGACGGTTTCTTCCTTTTCTCAACCCGTCATCCGGGTTAGCGGCTTTATATCACTGAAGCAGTCATCCCAGTTGGCGGTTTTTTCGTAACCCAGTTTTGCTACAGTAAAATTAGCCTATATGTGTGATATGGTTAAAATATAGTCTACAGGTGTGATTATAAAATTTTCTTGGTCTACCGAGAAAAAAAAGTCAATGGAACTAGCTTCCCACCTCTAGTCGAGATTGATCTCTTATATCTATCTCTTTTGTTGTTTCTTAATTAGCTTGTGACTTTTCGAACTGATGTATATGTTTTCTGACTCTGTTTAAGCAATCAAATTTCCACATTTTCACCAAAATAATAATTATAATACAATGAGTACAAAATAAAAAATGCTTACAAAACCCTATATCATCTATATTTGTTATACCAAACTAGATAAAACAATTAATCAGATCCTTTTCATTTTTTTAATTGAAAATACCATAAAACTCTAAACTCAATTTCTACGCTAATACAAATTAATTAGCATCTTTAAATACAATCACGAATATCAACTCGATCAAATGACGGGACTGATCATTGCACTCTCTTGTTTTTTCGGTCACGACAAAATTAAATTCAAAGCCTACTTAAGGGGTACATGCATGTGTCCAAATATCAAATCTTTTTTTTTTTTTTCTCCTTTTTTCCATTTTTTGGTCTATTTTTTTGAGAACCATCATATTATACAACTATGCATCACATATACGTATAGCTCCACGAAGACCCCACCAAATCACATCATTTACGGACTCCTCCATTGGGCCTTCATTGTATGATATCTATTCTCTTTGCATGCATGCATGGCCTCAAATTAAATGACACCATGTACGTACATACATGCTTTGAAAAATCACCATGCAATAATCAAATGCATCATGATGGACAAGTGGTTGAGGATAAAGGAATTCCAATTTCCGTTGCCTCTTTTGCACTCTCCTTGTTTACTAATGACTCATCTGAAACCTCATCATGGAAGTTTGCTAAAGCTTCATTATTGCCACCACCACCACTATCACCAGACTCAGACCTAGACTCAGATCTAGACTTGGACCCAGACCCAGACCTAGACCTATCCATCACCACAACATCTCCAAAACGCACGTGACGCTCTCCGTCATTGTGGTTTGTGGCTGGGGAGAAAAATTGACATCCCTGGCTGCCACCGTCCGCGGAGGAGCACGCAGCGGCCTCGGTCGATTTGGACGGTAATTGGGCAACGTTATTGTTAACCGTCATCCCGGGTCGAAGACAACGATACAAATAAATGAGAAACCAAACGATCCATGGGATCGCGACTAAGGTGAGTCCCACAATGGAGAGCCATGATGATGAAGAGGTGGCTGTGGCAGCATGTGAGTGTGGGAAAAAGATGTAAAGGCAAAGAAGGATCCCTCCACAGCTGCTACAGGCGAAAAACAATACAGAGATTACGTATACTCTGACATCATCTTTTCTACGTCCCATTTGAGATAAAAATAAAGAGGACGAAGAAGATGGATAATAATGGTGGGAGAGAGATGAATGTGGCGGGCCTCTATTTCTCTCTCTATTTTCTTTGGTAGGAGTTTTTCAAGGAAACCTAACACGTACACTACTTTGTGGTAAACATGATAAGACAATGCTTTTAATATATCTTAAAACAAGACAATAATTTCTTTTTCTAATACACAAAATAAGACAATAATTTCTAATTTATCCAGTTTATCAAAACAAAATAATACGTATGAAATAAAAATAAATTTTTAAATTGACTTTCAAAAATATCATTAAAATCATATATTTATTTATTAATATTTTTAATTTTGTATTTAAATAATTATTTTTAGAAAAAAGAGTGAGTCAAATATTTTAAATATTTAAAGACTAATTAATTTAAAATTCTAAAATGGTTGANATTCACATTAATTAATCTTTAAATATTTAAAATATTCCATTCAATCCTTAAAATATCACAATTATTAATTATTTAATTTTTGAGTTCAATTTAATGATATAAAAAATTATAGATTTAACAAAATTTTAAAGAATGAAAATATAAACTTAGTTTAAATTTATGGATCGAATCGTTTTACAGATCAAGTTATTGACGCTTGCAAGTCAGATTGTATATTTTGATTATCAAGTGGCTAATTTGTTGACTTATACAAATTTAAAGATCAAAAAGTAAATTTATTAACATAAAAATATACATATAAGAGAGAAGAAAAAAAGTACATAGAATTGTGATGAAGAAAGTCACGTTGAAAGTTTTACTAGGATGTTATATAACTATTTTGCGTCGAGAAATTGGACGAATTAGCATTTATTGTTTTGTTTTGAAATATATTTTTTTGGCCTGATGTCTTTTTTTCTTTTTGTAAGACCAATAATGTTTAATTCGTCTGATGTCTTTTTTTTTTGGTAAGACCAACATTATTTGTTTTAATTAATTTTTGTTTTAAAATATGTTTTTCGGCCTGATGTCTGAAAATATATTTGAAGCAGCGTTAAAAAGTGAAGAAGTATAAGTTAGTGTCGGGCAAAAAGAGAAGTATAGATTACTGTGCAGAAGGTGATGTACGTGGAGCAATAGAATTTGTTGGATTGATTGAAAGGTTGAGATTAAAAGAATTTCACAAGAATTTCAGGGAGAGAATTTTAGAGGATCTGCTTTCAAATTTGTTGAACAACTAAATTTATGTGAAATTTATTTTATTTAGTATAACATTATATTTAAAAAATGTAGAACTTTTTTTTTTTTGTATGTCAAAAAAGATAGACCTAATGGGTTAAAGTTTAAACTCAATGTTGATGGGTGTTGTAAGAGCATGGGTAGTAGTGCTGGTTGTGGTGGGGTTCTGCATGATGAGTTTGGGGCATGGGTCCTTGGCTTGAATAAATTTTTGGGTGCTTGTAATTCCTGGATGAGTTATGGGATTTGTATTGGGGTCTCAAGGGGCTTAGAATTATGGGTTAACTTGGGAAGGTTTGTGTGTAGATGGATTCTAACACTACTAAAAAAATGCTTTTTAGCTACGGTCATTCCCCGACGCTTGTTACAACCGTCGTTAGGGAGACGAAATCTGCTGATATGCCTACGGTTAACTGAAGCGTCGGCCGAGCCATGGAAGAACCGTCGTTGAGGAAATGAAAGAGCGCGAATATTTCCCACGTTTTTAGTCTCTTTCGTTTTTCCCTCTCTCTCAGTTTCATCCCTGACGCGAATTCGAAGAGCCATTTCCTGACTCTGAAAACTTGAAATCTCAAACCCTAGACGCGCTGTGCCAAATCCCAAATTCTTAGTTTCATCAACGCGAAGGATAAATCACGACGGAGATGACGAACGAAGTTGCTCTACTCCTTATCTCGGTGTTGCTTTGCTGAACGGTGAGCACTTCATTCCGATGAACCATTTTCCTTGCCTAAATTTTCTGTTTTGATTCCTAGTTTTCTTCCTTCCAAATTGCGCCACGAAATTTCTCATAGACTAACCACTGATTAATGCTTCTGTTTCTTCTTTGCCTCTCTCTCTCTCCGGTTGGAAAAATTTGACCGATTCATTCAGAATCTGATCGAACAGAATCAGCAGCAAAGTTGACGGTGGAAATCTTGAACGCCGGTATGTTTGGTCGGATTCTGATGTCTTAACTTGGAAGCATCTTTTGTTTGAAGTCTCTTTACCAGTGTATTCATTCATAATTAAAGCGATTTGAAATTTCCTGGTAGTTTCGAATTTGATGCATGGATACATGGTGTGGTGAATTAGTCTAAAACTTTAAGACTGGATAATAAATCGTTTGTTGTGTATAGCAATGTTAATTAGTTAGGATTATATGTGGTTTCCATATCTGTCTTGGTTGTAGATGAAGCCTGAACCGCTAGATAGTTTATTAAATCAAGGAGAATTGGAATGAGGTATTGTGGTTGCCATTTTTCGATTTGCTTATCGATATTGTATGAGCATATATAGAAGATACATGAACATGCCAATTTATTTTCAATACTTTTGACCCTTTTTACTCCTTGTTCTTTTGGTTTTAGTATTCATTAATTAGGGGAAACACAAATATTAAGAGTTAGAGGGATAGGCATTGTGACACTAAGAATTTTGAAGTGGATATGTGTGATTGGAAGTATCACATTGTGTTTGATGTAAGTGACAGAAACATGTTGGGCACCAAAATTACTCCTCCCCTCTCACTTAGGTCTCTGTGCTTCTTAGGTTATTTTGTTGGGCACCAAAATTACTTGGAAAACATGAGCCAAGTGGAGTTTCTGAACATTTTCAATTTTCTCCACAGCATTGCAGAATCATTTTCTAAATTTTTGTATGCTGATTGCTGTCTGCTTGAGTTTTATTTTCCTAAGACAACAAAAGGAAGCTACCTATTGTCCTAATTATATAAAGTCAAGTTACTGTATAATATATATACAAGACTAAAAAAAAAGTAGATACTTTCGAGTAGATAAAGATCACAAACTTCATTATTCCAATTAAACAAAGAAATAAGGCCTGACATTGATACTAGATAGATCCATCTGCTTCATTTAAATTAATTTAATTTGCTGGTCATCATGATGAGAATTTGAATTAATTACATTCAATCATTGTTGTTGGAGTTAGGTAATTAATTATTAGGTTAGCTAGGTTAATTACCTTCTTCTCTGATCTTCTCTGTTCATGTGTCATAATTAGTTAATGAAGTGTAAATAACAGCATAATGCTAAATAAAAGTGTGTATGGGTGTGTGAATATATATATATGTATATTTTTACTAGAAATATGATTTAAAATGGTAGCTAGTCCATGACAGAGGAGAGCTCAAAGGAGCCATAATAAAGCAACTCCTGAATCATTTGCTCAATGTGATCTTCCTCAAGTGGTTTGATGAATTGGTGATGATGATGATGAGCATGATCAATATCATTCTCCACCTTAATCTTCTTCTTCACAGTATTAGTCCAATTGGGATCATTGTGATGATGATGGTCCTCATTATGTTGTAATTGCAGGCCTCTCTTGTGAGATGAGAGGATTTAATGATGGTCGTTGTCATTGGTTGAGGAATTAGGTAGATGAAATGGGATATGGGAATTAGGAGTTGGTTCATTGATCTAATTATAAAATCTTAAGCAGTCAGCTGTGTGAGGTTAGTTAAAGAGATTTAGAGACCTGAAAACTTTCCTCAGTTATTTTTATTTGCCATGACTGTCATAAAAATGTTCTTGCTCCTTGATCATATGCTCTTGCTGCATCTTCTGCTGTTATCAAACAGGGCTAAGCAGGGGTCCCACCACAGTTTATATTTGCTAACAGTTGGCTCTTTATGTGTATATATATAT
>QANZ01042519.1:0-10377 GCA_003254925.1 Chamaecrista fasciculata
CAAGGAAAATAGAGGGAGTTAGGCGCCATCTTGGTGGGTCCCATTGGGAGATTTGATCTCTCGATTTGATTCTCTAAGATTGCATTTTGAATTTAAATATAATATTAGAGTAATATTATAATTATAAATTCAAGGCCTAAAATAATTATATTATCAGAATATCTTTATTTTAGGAATATTTAAATCACCAAATTTTCTCCCTATATAAGCTAGGCAAGTCGACTTGCCCAAGTGTGACAACACAAAACCCTAGTTTGTTTTTCCTCCTAAGAGTTAGAGAGAGAAAAAATCCTTTGCACACACAAGAGAAAGTCGACTTTCTCTAAGAGTTAGAGAGAGATTTCGACTTTGCTCTGTAATTAGGGTTTTGAGAGAAGAATAGGCAAGAAGGAGTTCTTGTGGGGGGATTCTTCTAAGCGCCACCTCAGTTGTTGATTCAAGAAGAGTTCTTGAAGTCAAAGGTCTGTAGATTGGTCCCAGAATTCTTTTGGAGAAAAGAATTGGAGGCTAGCACCTCGGTGATCAAAGAAACTGTTCGTGTGGATTACTGGCAGAGGGAGAACTCTAGGAGTGGACTCCGTGGAACTCGCCCCGTTCAACCAATCGATTTGAAACTCTGAGGTATAACACTAACCAAAAGTTTTAAATTCTACTAGCGGATCCGTTTGAGAATCGTAGGACCTTGCGTGTTTTATTTTAATTTTATATTTGCTTCCGCTGCGTTAGGCGCCTAGAATTCCCAACACGTGGCTCCTTGGCTTGTGCAATAGCGCCACTATTGTCATAATACAGGGTTACGGGATCAGAAATGCTCGGAACCACCCTAAGCTCGGAGATGAACTTTCTAATCCACACAACCTCCTTTGCCGCATCCGATGCTGCAATGTACTCAGACTCCGTTGTAGAGTCAGCAATCGTGCTCTGCATGGAACTCTTCCAGCTCACGTTGCCACCGTTCAGGAGAAACACATATCCTGACTGCGATTCAAAGTCATCTTGGTCGGTTTGGAAACTAGCATCTGTGTAACCCCTTACACATAGCTCCTCATCAGTTCCACCGTACACCAAGAACTCATCCTTAGTCCTTCTCAAGTACTTAAGGATATTCTTGACAGCGATCCAATGATCCTCACCAGGGTCTTGTTGGAATCAGCTCGTCATACTTAGGGCAAATGACACATCCGGTCGAGTACATAACATGGCATACATGATGGATCCTATGGCCGAGGCATATGGAATTCCACTCATGCGCCTTCGCTCAACAAGTGTCTTCGGACACTGTTTCTTGGTCAAGGTCAGTCCATGATTTATTGGGACGAATCCCTTCTTTGATTCCTGCAAATTGAACCTCTTCAATACCTTATCCAAGTATGTACTCTGACTCAATCCGAGAAGCCTCCTAGATCTATCCCTATAGATCTTAATGCCTAGAATATAGGCAGCTTCTCCCAAGTCCTTCATTGAGAAAGATTTTCCTAACCAGGATTTCGTAATCTCTAAGGTTGGAACGTTGTTTCCAATGAGTAGTATGTCATCGACATACAGTACCAAGAATACTATAGTACTCCCACTAACCTTCTTGTAAACACAAGGTTCGTCAGGGTTTTGCAAGAAGCCAAACTCTTTGACTACTTCGTCAAAACGGTGATTCCAACTCCTGGATGCTTGCTTCAATCCATAAATGGATCTCTGAAGCTTGCACACCATGTCTGGTGCCTTAGGACATTCAAACCCCTCAGGTTGTATCATATACACATCCTCGGGCAACCTTCTGTTAAGGAACGCTGTTTTGACATCCATTTGCCATATCTCATAGTCATAATATGCAGCTATGGCAAGGAGGATCCTTATGGACTTGGCCATTGCAACAGGCGAAAATGTTTTGTCATAGTCTATACCATGACGTTGCGTAAATACCTTCGCAACCAGCCTCGCCTTGAAGACGTTGACGTTGCCATCCATGTCGGTTTTTTCCTTGAAAACCCACTTGCACCCTACGGGTTTTACCCCTTCAGGTGGAGCGACCAAGGTCCACACCTTGTTGTCGTACATGGATTGCATCTCAGCCTTCATGGCTTCAACCCATTTTTCTGAGTTGGGATCTACGATGGCCTCTTGATAGGTGGTGGGTTCACCACGCTCCGTGAGCAACACATCCTTGTTTTCGGTCACGAGAAATCCGTAATATCTCTCTGGCTGAAACCGTGTTCTATCAGACCTTCGTGGTCCTTGTGTTTGTGGAGTAGCTTCCACAACATCTTGCGGAACTTCTCCAGTTTCCGTCTGCGCCTCTGGCGTGTCTTGTGGAGCTTCTTCAAGCTCTATCTTACTCCCACTGTTTCTCTTGGAAACTAGATCCTTCTCCAAGAAGTATCCACTCCTGACTACAAACACTTTGTTGTCAGCTGGGCAGTAGACATAGTGTCCCCTTGTTTCCTTGGGGTATCCTACAAACAGACACTTGAGGGATTTAGGAGATAGTTTATCGTTAGCTTGTTGCTTAACGTAAACCTCACATCCCCAAACCTTGAGGTAAGACATAATGGGACTCCTCCCATTCCATATCTCATATGGTGTCTTCTCAACAGCCTTGGACGGAACACGGTTAAGTGTGAAAGCGGCAGCTTCTAGAGCGTACCCCGAAAAGGATGGCGGAAGATCGGTTTGACTCATCATAGATCGAACCATATCTAATAGAGTTCGATTCCTCCTCTCAGACACACCATTCCACTGTGGTGTTCCAGGTGGAGTAAGCTGTGAGACTATCCCACAACTACTAAGATGATCAATGAAGTCTTGACTCAAATACTCGCCTCCTCGATCTGATCGTAGGATCTTGATTTTCTTGTCAAGCTGGTTCTCAACTTCATTCTGAAATCTTTTGAACATGTCAAAAGACTCTGACTTATGCTTCATCAGATAGACATACCCATATCTACTGAAGTCGTCAGTGAACGTAATGAAGTAGGAGTAACCTCCTCTAGCATTGATACTCATGGGTCCACATACATCACTATGTATGATCCCCAACAAGTCAGTTGCCCTTTCACTGCGGCCAGTGAAAGGCGCTTTTGTCATTTTACCAAGTAGACAAGATTCGCAAGCATCATATGATTCAAAATCAAATGAGCTTAGAAGTCCATCTCTATGGAGCTTCTCTAGGCGTTTCTCGTTTATGTGGCCTAAACGACAATGCCAAAGGTATGTAGGATTAGGCTCGCCAGTCTTAATCCTTTTCGTATCGATGTTATAGATTTCGTTATTATTTCCTTGTTCCAATTTTAAGATATAGTGGTTATCATGCAAATCACCATAAGCATATAACACTTCATTCTTATAAATTGAACATCTACCATTTCCATTCACACAAACAAATCCTTCCTTATCCATATAAGAAAGTGAAATAATGTTAGAACTAAGAGATGGTACATAATAACAATTGTTCAATGACAAAATAAGCCTAGTGGGCAAACCTAGCTCGTATGTTCCTACAGCAATAGCAGCAACCCTTGCTCCATTGCCCACACGTAGGTCCACCTCGCCTCTGTTCAGCTTTCTACTTCTTCTCAACCCCTGCACATTAGTACATATGTGAGAACCACAAGCGGTATCTAATACCCAAGTAGTAGGCGTAGACAAGTGAACGCCTATAACAAAGATACCTGAAGTAGAGGCTTCGCTCTTCTTCTTCTTCAGATCTTCCAAGAACAGCTTACAGTTTCTCTTCCAGTGTCCCGGCTTCTGGCAGAAGAAACAGACTGTATCCTTATTGGGCTTTGCCTTCTTGGCAGGCGGCGGGTTAGGCTTAGCCGCAGGCTTCGTCCCACCAACCTCGGCGTCTCCTTTCCTCTTTCCTTTGCCCTTACCCTTTCCCTTGTTCTGAACTAGTAAGACAGTGCTAGGCGCTTTCTTAATAGATGCCTCAGCAGTCTTTAGCATCCCATGCAGTTCAGAAACGGTTTTCTCCATGCCATTCATGTTGAAGTTCAAGACAAACTGGTCATAACTTCTAGGTAGCGAATTCAGGATCAAATCCGTCGCTAGCTCTGGCAGAATGGGAAAACCCAGCCTGGCAAGGTGATCTATGTACCCCTGCATCTTCAAGACGTGGGCACTAACAGATTGACCTTCTGCCATCTTGCAAGAGTATAGAGCCTTTGCTGTCTCAAATCTCTCTTGCCTTGCCTGTACTTGGAACATTTCCCTGAGATGTGTTATTATCTCATATGCCCCTTTGTTCTCCAAGTTCTTTTGAATCTCGGGAACCATGGTACCAGCATAAGACAGGCAACGTCCACAGAGTCACTTTGATGCTTCTCATAAGCATCTCTCTGTGCTCTTGGAGAATTAGCAGCAGGCTGTTCAGGGATGGGGTTCTCTAGGACATAGTGCTTTCCTTCCCGGGTGAGAACTATTCTCAAATTTCGATACCAGTCAAGAAAGTTAGTCCCAGTCAACTTGTCCTTCTCAAGGACAGATCGCAGTGATAGTGTTTGAACGTTCGTTGCCATTTCAACAATTTAGATATGAAAAGCTTTAATTAGCAGGAAAAATAAAATTGTATCCACCATTTTATAAAACCCAGTGAAATTTATTATTTGGTGGCTAAGATCCATATTTCACTAAAGTTTACCGTCGCGGAGGCGATCATGCACCCTTTAGTTATTTAGGTAGGTAACTCCTTGCTATTCACATCTCATGTGACTCTTAGATCCTTATGGGACTGTATCATCTCATGATACTTATTATGGCATGTTTATCCCATCTAATGCCTTGAGGTCCAAAACCGTTTTGATAACCCCATTAAGTCACTCGGTAAACACATGTGAGTGGCTAAGTTCAAGACAATGAGGCCCAAAAGCCAACCCCCATATCATCAAGGCCCAACTGCAATACGTGTCGCGGAGGCGATCACCGTATTCAAAGAACCAAGATTTCAACGGGCATCGTGTGGAAAATCCCATTCACCCATGCTTCCTCAAGGTCAAGGTAGATACGTGTCGCGGAGGCGATCACCGCTCTACGATGAACAAGATTTTGGCAGGGCGTTTTAGCGATGGCATTAATTACTTAAATTTTCTAAAAGGGTTTGAATATTTTTAAAATTAATTAAAATAAGGTTCCGACTTTTAATTTTAAAAAACTTCCTCTTTTTAAAATTAAACGAGTCATGCGACATGTTTATTACCCCATGTATCTCATACATATAAACATGTGCCCGGATTTTGTATTGTATACAAAATCCCACGCTCGTATCGTATACGTGGTTGTAGCGCGATATATATAAATAATTAGCATGTTAAAATCACACCCTAAACATACATCTAGCGCATCTCATACAACTAAATGCAAAATAAACACCGTGTTTAGATATGGCCCATCTACCCTAGAGTTCTCCGAAGACAATGAGAGAACCTTTCTAAAAGGAAAAATAAAATTACACGTGAATAAACCTCAGTTACATTGAGGTATAAACAGAAATTAAATTTTACACCAGAGTAGAGGGAGATGACACGCAGGCCGTATTTACCGAAATAAACCTCCTAGAGCCATATCCAACACCACACAATTCAAATATGAACAATTCATACAATTATGTCAAGCACGGTAACAAACACACAAATTAAAACTCCTTTTAAAATTGTGTTCACTTTAGGTCTGTGCAATTTTAACTTGCCCTTTTCTTGAGATTAGGCCTCTTGTCAATAATTATAAATACCATGAATCACCATTTAAGAATTTATAAATATTGACCCCCAAAAATTTTAAAATTCTCAATTTTAACAATTTTCAGCCACCTTTATAATTATTATAATTAAAACACTTTTAACTATAATTATAGAGGAATTTCGATTTTGGCCTAGATCATCAAGAAACATTTTCCAGTCGATCCAATCGACTTATATGTATCTCATACATATAATTTGCACCTTTTTTTCTGTAGATTGAATTTTTAAGAAAAATGATCGGTGGATTTCTTTGTAAAACCAAAACGTGATTGAAAGCGGTAAACACACATATCATACATCACATGTACAAACAAACAGTTTTAAATCCTAGAACTAGCGTGACTCTCATACCACTGTTGGGAATCCTAGGCGCCTAAGGCAGCGGAAGCAAAAAATAAAACAATTAAAAACGCCTAGGTCCTATAATTCTCGAACGGATCCGCTAGTAGAATTTAAAACTTTTGGTTAGTGTTATACCTCACGAGTTTCAATCTGATGGTTGAACAAGGCGAGTTCCAAGGAGTCCACTCCCAGCGTTCTCCCTCTACCAGTAATCCACACGAACAGTTTCTTTGAACACCGAGGTGCTAGCCTCCAATTCTTTCCTCCAAAAGAATCTGGGACCAATCTACAGACCTCTGACTTCAAGAACTCCTTCTTGAAACAGCAATTGAGGTGGCGCTTAGAAGAATCCCCCCACAAGAACTCCTTCTTGCCTATTCTTCTCTCAAACCCTAATTATAGAGCTTAAGTCGAAATTCCCTAACTCTTAGAGAAAGTCGACTTTCAAATGGTGTTCTGTTCCTGCTCGTGTGTGACCCAGCAGGCCCCACGTGAAGTTGGCAGCAAGTCATCCCCATGACCTACAAGTCGTGAGCGGACTCTAGCAAGCCATCACAACTACCCAAAACACGTGAGTTATCGTTTTTACTAAAACGACTTAACCTCAGTACCTCCGTGTCAGAGATCAGATTGTCCTACGATATCTTGATCATGCACTAGGCACAGGAATGTCATCCATAATCCAAACCACAACTTTCTCGATTCCCTGAGTAAGTCCCAATTCTTGAGTGGCCACTCTTTTTCCTGGACAGACTCATCGGGGGTGCCAGTTAGATATTTCTCATCTGATGAGGGACAAAATCCCATTTTGGCCAATCCACATTCCACAACAATGCAATCAACCAGACCCGTACTTAGCCCTTATGACTACCCTGTTACGGGCAGTGTTAGACTAAGCCAAAGTCTGACAACTGCAACGCCGGAATAATGATGACCTCAGGTCTAAGGCATCGCTACAGGCGTACAAGGAGAGGCAAGCTGATGACTAAACCCATGCAGGACTCTCCGGGTCAGTCCAGCAACTCGTAACCACCTTACGTAATTGCACCATGACTCTCGTCCCAGCATCTAGTGCGTACATCTCATGCACCGAGGTCATGCTGGTCTTAGTTCATTTTTGTTCCCACAAAAATAATCGACCAGGGACAAATTTAGATTAATCATCTCATAATTAATCATGGATGTTATCATAGTAAACATGCTAATAACATGATAACACATTAATTTATCTTCCATAAATTAATAATATGTTCACAACATATTTACATAAAACGATTGGCCCTAGGGCACAATCTCCAACAAAAATATCGTGTGACAATAGGGATTATGACATGGTGGTACTAAGGTTAAATCAGTTTTGTTAAAACGATAACTCACGTGTTTTGGGTAGTCGTGATGGCTTGCTACCAACTTCACGTGAGGCTTGCTGGGTCACACACGAGCAGGATCAAGATACTATAATAGGGACACGGATTAGGGTTAATTCGTGAGTCACATTAGTGACACGATTTAAGACATAGTTGAATGTCTTAGGACATCAAGTCTTGTCTTAAATAATATCTACGTTTATGATATTTAAATTTGTTAGACAAATTTAAATATATTAATTTTTAAATAGTTAATTTGATTAATTTATTTACAATTAAATTCTTGTTTAAAATATTAGGGAATAATTAATTAAATAAGCTTCCTAAAAGTTGGGGGATTATTGATTTATTAAATTCTCTAATATTAGGATAACAAGGAAGGAGGGTGGCGCCTCATGCTTCTGGATTTTAATTAATGAAATTTTTTTCTTAATTAGGATCAAGATTTGAATTTGAATTCAAGATTTGATTTTGATTTCAAGATTCAAATTTTGAATTAAGATATTAGGGTAATATTTTAATTCAATATTGTTAGGGAATTAATAAGTTGGTTATAACTTCCTAAGAGTTAGGGTTGTTATTTTAATTTATAAAATTCCCATAAAAGAATTAGGGAGATGGCGCATTCTTGATGGGGTCCATGTGCAAGATTTGATCTTGCATTATGAATCTCAAGATTGCATTTTGAATTCAAATTAAGATATTAGTGTAATATTTTAATTAAGAATTCAAGTCCTAAATTATAATATTAATGTAATCTTATAATTTTCTAATTTGATAATTCACTAATTTAGGGATTCCCTAATTATAATTATCAATTCCCTAATTTCAAGAGGAACACTACAAATACACATAGGCAAGTCGACTTGCCCACTTCACTTGTGAAAAGCAATTTTTGACTTACCCTAGGTTTTTGAGAGAGAAAGTCGACTTTTCCTTAGAGAGAGAAAAGTTCGACTAAACCCTAAGATTTTAGGGCTTGAGTGTGATCAAGAATAGTTCTTGGTCTTTTGTGCGCCACTTTTCTTGAGGGTTTAAGAATTGTTCTTGAACATTCAAGAACCGTAGATTGGGTTCCCTGCATTCTCTTGGAGAAGAGAAGGAGGCTAGCACCTGGGTATCTGCCAAACTGCTCGTGTGGATCACCGGCAGAGGAAGCACACGTTCCAGTGGACTTCTCGGATTCACAAGTTCCAAACCTACCGATTGAATTTTAAGTATACCTCTTCTCTTACTAGAGTAAACGCAATTAGTGGATCCTGGAAGGGAATTATAGAGTATATGAGTGTTAAATTTTTTATTTTACGTTTTTCCGCTGCGCTCCCTCTATAATTTCCCAACAGGATTTTGTATGAGATACAAAATGATGGAGATTGTGCCCTAGGGCCAATCATTTTATGTGTATGTTTTGAACATATTGATTAATTTATAGATGATAAATTATGTTGTTATCATATTATTAGCATGTATACTATGATAGCGTCCTTGATTAATTATGTGATAATTAATCTAAAACTGTCCCTGGTCGATTGTTCTCGTGGGAGCGAGAATGAACGAACACCAGCATGACCTCGGTGTATGGAGATACATGCACTAGATGCTTTACGAGAGTCATGGTGCAATTATGTAAGGGGTTACAAGTTGCTGGACCGACCCGGATAGTCCTGCATGAGTTTAGTCATGAGCTAGCCTCTCCTGTACACCTGTCACGATGCCCTTAGACCTGAGGTCTTGACTATTCCGACGTTGTAGATGTCAAACTTTGGCCTAGTCCAACGTTGCCCATAGCAGGGTAACCATACAGGCTAGGTACAGGTTTGGTTGTTTACCATGCTGAGGAATGTGGTTGACCAAGATGGGATTTTGTCCCTCATTAAGTTGAGAGATATTTGACTGGGCCCTGATGGAGATTATGCCCTAGGGCCAATCATCCTATAGATATGTTGAGAACATATCAATTAATTTATGGAGATAAATTAATGGTTATCATATTATTAGCATGTTTACTATGATAACAGTCCATGATTAATTATGAGATAGTTAATCTAAATTGTCCCTGGTCGCTCGTTCGAGTGGGAACTTGAATTGAACCAAGACCAGCATGACCTCGGTGCATAGAGATGCATGCACTAGATGCTGGGACGAGAGTCATGGTGCAATTATGTAAGGAGTTACAAATTGCTGGACCGACCCGGAGAGTTCTGCATGGGTTCAGTCATTAGCTGGTCTCTCCTGTACAATCTGTCATGATGCCCTTAGACCTGAGGTCTTGACTATTCCGGCATTGCAGTTGTCAAACTTTGGCTTAGTCTAACGTTACTCGTAACAGGGTAGCCATATGGGCTGAGTACGGGTTTGGTTGATTGCCGTGCTGAGGAATGTGGTTGGCCAAGATGGGATTTTGTCCCTCATAGAGATGGGAGATATTTAACTGGGCCCCTCGATGAGTCTGTCCAAGGAATGTTGGGAATTGTAGGGGCCTAACGCAGCGGAAGCAAATATAAAATTAAAATAAAACACATCAGGTCCTAAAATTCCCGAACGGATCCACAAGTGGAATTTAAAACTTTTAAGATAGTGGTATACCTCACGAGTTTCAATCGATTGGTTGAACAAGGCGTGTCCAAGGAGCCCACTCCCAGCGTTCTCCCTCTGCCAGTAATCCACACGAACAGTTTCTTCGGGCACCAAGGTGCTAGCCTTCAGTTCTTTTCTCCAAAAGAACTAGGGACCAATCTACAGTGTATTTGACCTCAAGAACTCCTTCTTGATTCAAACTCCAAAAGTGGCGCATGAGAAGAAACCCCAAACAAGAACTCCTTCTTGCCTTTTCTTCTCTCACAAACCCTAACTTGGTGACCTCAAGTCGATTTTCCTAACTCATAGGCAAAGTCAACTTTTCCCCTTCTCAACTCTTGAGAACCAAATTTTCTTCACTT
>QANZ01042550.1:0-14952 GCA_003254925.1 Chamaecrista fasciculata
AAATAGGGTCAAACCACGGGGTACCAAAGTGTAATTTACCCAAATTTTAAATTGGTGTTAAATGTATCAGGTGAATTTTAAATTATTTTTAATATGTTGAATTTTTTACTTTTCGTCATTGTGATCGTGAATTATATATCTTATTTGTTTTAAATTCAAATACGACGAGGTTAAAGTTATAATTTTTTTTTGCAAAATGCCATTTCTTTATTAAGGTCAGACCATCAGTAAATAAGGGTTGGTTCTGAAAATGGATCGATTATTTTACAATTAAGCGAATAAAAATTTTCATATCTCTTTCGTTTTAAATTCGAACGCGACGAGTTTATAACATTTTAGGAGTTTTTTTATGTTCAATTAAAATTATAGCAAATTAGATCAAACCACACCCCAAAAGTAAGTTTTTATGAGTTTTTTAATTTTACTTAGGGGTGGCAAAATGGTTGGGTTGGATGGTTTTGGGTTGAGTTGTAAATAGTTGGATCATGACCCATGAAATCAA
Source organism: Chamaecrista fasciculata (assembly GCA_003254925.1). Classification (NCBI taxonomy): domain Eukaryota; kingdom Viridiplantae; phylum Streptophyta; class Magnoliopsida; order Fabales; family Fabaceae; genus Chamaecrista; species Chamaecrista fasciculata. Next base: position 503 of record QANZ01042550.1, read on the forward strand.
GGATCAACCCAACCCAACCCATAAATGGGTCATGGGTGATCATAACTCATGAAATCAAGGGTCAATCTAACCCAACCCATTTATATTAGGACTAATTTGTAATTTTAACATTTTCAATATTTTTTAAAATTACAATTTGACCCCAATTTTTTTTATAATTTTCATTTTAGTCATCAAATATTATGGTTCAAGAACGTTTTTGAGAATTTCGAAATTATTTGGGGATATTTTGTAATTTTTGCAAAAATTTATGAAATTCATATTCACCCCTCTCATGAAACTACATAGTTTTGACATAAATTTGGGTTGGGTAAACCATGGGTTTGACCCAACCCAACCCAATTTTAATGGGTTAATTTTGAACCAAACCCATCTTGACCCATTATTTAAATGAGTTGGGTTTAGTTGGTTAAATGATAGTTAGGTTGGGTTAGGCCCAATTTTGCCACCCCTACTTTTACTCCCAAACTTACTTGGAATCCCATCTTATTTACTGATAGTTTCAAATGGACCAAAAAATAAAAAAACTCTTCAAGAGTGACACATAATTATAAACTTATTATATTCAAACATGAAACGATAAAGATATAAAAACTTTCATTTGTTAAAATGTAAAATAATTGGCCCACATTTAGGACTCAACTCGACCTCATTTATAAATAACTCCAATTGAATAAAAAAATTACTCATAAAAAATAATCTATAGTCTAAACTCGTTATATTCAAATTTAAGAGGGAGAGAAACATACGCATATTCAACACAATGTTGCTACACATTTTCGCAAAAAAAAAAAAATACTATTATTTTTTTTTTATAAAAATGGCAATGTCGCCACCTATTTATGGAAAAGAAAAAGTTGCTATTATTTATCTTTTTATAAAAATGATCACAACACAATATCATTACCCATTTTTGCAAAAGAAAAAATTGTTATTTTTTTTGTAAAAATGAGTAGCATCACTTTGTCGCTATCCATTTACGCAAAATAAAAAGTTATTATTTTTTAAAAAATAATAATAGGTAGCGGCATTGTAAAAGAAAAGTTTTTATCATTTTTCTTTTTGTAAAAATAGGTAGCTGCATTCCATTTTTGCAAAAGAAAAAGCTTAGCTTCTTCTTTTTTGTAAAAATTGGCTACCTATTTCTGCAAAATAATTCCCGCTACTTATTTATGCAAAATAAAAATTTGCTGCAACTTTTTTCTTTTATAAAAATAGATAAAGACACGATGTTGCTATCCATTTCTGGAAAATAAAAAATTGTTGCCACTTTTTTGTTTCATAAAAGGAGTAACGAATAAATTGATGATTTTAGTTTCAAACATAATCTTTGTCCCAATCTAATTCTGACGATACTCTTTTAAAAAATCTGAACTATAGTAGTTTAAATAAATTTTATTATTTGATTTTTGAATTTATACGGAATCAACTAATCAATTTTTAAATAATTAAAATATATAATTTAGATATTAAATTATTATAATTGTCAACATTTGATCTCTGAATAAAATTTGAACATAAAAAAAATTCAGTGCAAATTCAAGAATAAAAATTTATTAATTTAATAAAAATTTAAGAATCGAAAACTATAAAATCAATTTAAATTCAAAATCCATCAATTTAAGAGCCAAATAATTCACAATTAAAATTTTTAAAAGATTAAATAGGATATTTTAATTATTTAGAGATTAATTAATTAACTTTGTATAAATTCTGAGACTAAATAGTAATTTTTCTAAAAAATTATTTTTAATTAATTTAGTTATGGTTAAGTGACGTTTAATTGATTGAGTTGTCATTTGTCAAAATGTGATATAATCACACAATACAATAGGACATATAATAATAAACAAATCTCACAATAAACTAATTGAGTTATTGATAGTTTAATACGATGTGAGTTTATTTATTTTTTTTATATATACAATTGATACAATATGAGTTGTTGTTATGTTTTTGTTTTTAGGTAAATTATAAAAAAAGTCTCAGTGGTTTGGCATATTTATAGAACGAGTTCATGTGGTTTAAAAAGTGACAAATAAAGATCTATGGCTTCCTTTATTGACAAAAAGGGTCACATGAGGTTAGAGATGACAACGGATAGGATATCCGAAATTTTATCATTATCCGTATCCGTATCCGTTCATTCTTTCCAATATCTGTATCATATCATATCCGATATCCGGTATCCGACGGGTAACCTAAATATCCGAAAATAATGGATATATGATAAGATATCCTAATTCAAAAATCGGATATATCCGATATCCGATACCCAATATCTGTTAAATAAAATAAATTAATTAAAAATATAATAAAAAATGTATAAAATATAATAAAATATTTATATTATAGGGTATCGGATACCGGATACCCTAACTATCCGTTCATTTCGAACGGATACCAGATAGTTAATTTTTTATTTTTCAATACTCATACCCTATCCGATATCCGATGGATATCAGATATTTTTTACGAGTGGATTCGGACGGGTATCCTAAATACCCACCCAAATTGCCATCCCTACATGAGGTATTTGTCATATAAAATTAACGAAATTATGACAATATGCAACTCACGTGACCCATTTCCACATACTCTATCCCTATATTAATACAATAATGTGTGTACAAAATTCATTGCTTAGGTTGACTCAAGGCTTATCAAATTAAATTATATATTTTCATCTCTTTTGAAATTTAAATCAAAACAAAAATGATTTTTAAAGTTCAAACTTTAAACGATTAAATATCTCATGAAAAGAAAAAACTACTAAATATCACACTTAGATAGAGAAACATAAGAGACGACCACCTTTGTCAAAAAATTTCAAACTGTGTCGTCTTTCTTTCCATTACCATTGGTGGCCTCACCTTTACAACTAATCTCAACTATATATGAACCAAAACAGCCACCAATTTCAAAAAGTTGCTTTTGAATTTTTCTTACACTCATATGCTTTTTCAAAACAAAAATATTATAGAATTCTCGATTTATTTGACTGTATTTTAAAATTTATATAAATTAATTAAAATCATTCTATATTTATTGAAAAAACTATATAAATCTTGAAATAGTCTAAAAGTTAAAAAAGAAAGTTATATTTTTCTGGTTTGAAGCTCGCTTTGGATGTACACTTTTTAATACAATGATAGGATCTTTTTGACTAGTATATAAAGGGAATATGAACATATGCACATTTTCACACTTCAACAAATTTATTTATTTTATCTATTTCTCTAATAACATTAACTGATCTTGTAGACTTCTGTAATGTCCCGAAATATCAAAAGTTAATATATAAATCTAGGAATTGAGTTTTGGGCCATCAAGATTTAGAATGGATTTTTACAGGTTTAATTAGATTTTTGAAGATAAATAATGGTGGGAAGTTTATAAAATTAGAAAGATTCTCAATCCTCATTGGCAACCCAAATTTTTGCGTCTAGAATCTTTTAAAATAGTTCAAATAAGCCTTGAATCTTTTAAATATATACATATATAATTTCATATTGTGAGACCCGAAGGTCTAGAATCTAAATATTTTCATGAGATTGTAAAAAGAAAAAAAATAATAATAATTCTTTTATAAATTCCATGTGCACAAGGACCTTTTTGAAGTAGTTAAACCTTTAGAGGGTAAATTTGAATATTTTTCCCTTCCCTTTAGAAGAGGAAAACTGACTTTCCCTTTTCTGCGAAATCTCCTTAGAATCTTTCCAAATCTCCCAGAATCTTTGCAAATAATTCAAATCAGTCTATGCCATTCTTAAAAATAAAAGAAAACGCTGCACACGGAAGAACCCACATAACAAACAGAGAGTTTCAGTCTTTTGCCCTTTGCCCTTCACGCCGTCACTGCCACCATTGCATACTACCTTGCGTCGTCGTCAGACACTACAGACACCATCAGCGACCAAGTCCCGCCGTCTGTGATCGTTTTCTTACACCCAAACTTGTCGATTTTTCTGTACCTGTTATTGTTCAGAAGCAAAAGGGCATATTTATTTATTCTTCCGAGAGAGGTGAATGGCTTCTCATTCTTGTCCTGTTGAGGAATTGATTGATGATTGCTTGATGTTAATGCGGTGAATTAACTCGTGTTGATACCTGACTTAAAAAGTTTGAGTGTTTGGAGAGTTTGTAATCTCTGAATGTACCATTGATGATGAATTTTTAAGTGTTTGAAAAACACTTTTGAATGCAATTATAGCCAATGTGAAATTGATTGTGCTTGCGCATGCTCCCTTGTGCGATGGGCTGGGAATTACTCCTCATGGATGAGTGGAGACAAATTACTCCCCAATGTCAGGTTGAGACGGATTTGTGGATTACTCCCCAAGAAGAGTTGAGACAGATGCATATATGAATTGATATTGTTTACTTCTATTATTGTTCTTGATTGCATTGGTTACTATATTGTATTGAGGGTTTTGTTTTTCTTATCGTTTTAAGTTCTATTAATAAAAATTGTTATTAGTTGAAATCATTGATATATGGCTATCCCACCCCCATGTGGTGTCATCGTGCACCACAACGGAATGGGCTAGTCACTCACTGAGTTATGACTCACTCCTCTCCCCTCTAGTTTTCGATACAGGTACAGATTAGACATCTACTTCTTCTCTAAGAGAAAGCTGAGTGAAGGCCCACACTGGGTAGTCACGTATTGATGAAATTTTATTTAATTCTCTAGTCTGTCAGCTCCACCAGCACTTAGAGATGGGTCTTGGGAATTTTTGTTTATCTACATGATTTACTCTTTATGATGACACTATTTTGTAAAGTTTGACAAAAGTATAGTTTGTTGTTAAGAATTGTTAACGGTATTGTTGTGCAAACTGTCATGAAATTTCTAATTGAGGTATTATTATAAGCGTTGAAAGTTGTTTGGTGTTTACGTATGTATATGGGTAGGCTTACGGCGTGGGTTAGGTCCACGTTTGTGCTGGTCACGGCTTCCCAAACAGGGGTCGTGACAACTTCAAACGTTTATGCATCTTAATGAGTATCTATTTTTCTAATGAAATTTTAATTTGTTTAGTGTGATAATCTTCCAATTAACATACTTCAAAAATATTAAGCTACCAAAGGAATAAATATGGTAAAACAAAATATAAACAACGTATTTATCGAAATATGAAAATTCAGAGACATCTTATTGGTTTTAACTTTTAAGAGTTAAAAGCAATATGCACATATGACTAAAAACAAAACGTTTATTATTATTATTTTTTGGCTTAAGTGCACTTTTGGTCCCAATACTATGACTAAGGTTTCAATTTGGTCCCATAACTATTTTTGTTGCAGATTTGGTCCCATAACTTCTCAAAAAGTTTCACAGTTAGTCCCCTGGTCACTTCCGTCCAAATTTTGCCGTTAATTCTGACGTGGCAGTGTGACTGAGATTCTGACGTGGCAAAATCAAATGAGATGGACTAAATTAGGATCAATATGTAATATTTCATAACTTCTCTATAACTATTCCACAATATCTACAAATTAGGATCTTCAAACGCCATCTAAAACCTTCGCAGCCAATCTTCACAGGCAAAATAGCTCCCCTGCTGGCCTTTTTTCCAACATTTCCTTTCCAAATGGTATGCCCCTTAAATTAATTCTTCTGCTGCTTCCTCTTTTCATTTTTACCTTTTTTTTTGGTACGGGATGCTTTTTGGGTAGGAAGAATTTTTTATTGAAAAGCTGAATGTTGTCATAGATTGTAAGTTACTGCATCTGTGAGGTGAAACTATTAGTGTCTTAGAACCAAAACAAATCACAGTTGGTGTGTGTGTGTGTGTTTTATTTTTCCCAACAAATCCCAAATTATGATTATATAACTCTGTTGCTTGAGGATCTACACAGTTAATAACATTGATATGATACGTAACTCTGTTGCTTGTGTTTAGGCCGGAGAGGATGGATTGTGGGTGGTCTAAGACGATTGATCGGACGTCGGAGGGGTGGCCGACCATGGTGAAAACGACGTCGGTGGATGCGGCGAGATCGGCGGGAGAATCGGCGAGATTTGCGCCTTGGGATTGAAGGGGAAGAGATTTTGATGGGTTGCGAGAGAAGATTGTGAGAGTGTAGCCGGCGGAGAGGATGCGTGAGGCCATGGCGGATCCCATTACGCCTATGCCGATCCAGCCGATGCGGGTTTCGGTTGGGGAGATAGGGTTTGGATATGGAGTTGCCATGGTTAGAGATTCAGGGGAGCTATTTTGCCTGTGAAGATTGGAAGCGAAGGTTTTAGATGGCGTTTGAAGATCCTAATTTGTAGATATTGTGGAATAGTTATAGAGAAGTTATGAAATGTTACATATTGATCCTAATTTAGTCCATCTCATTTGATTTTGCCACGTCAGAATCCCAGTCACACTGCCACGTCAGAATTAACGGCAAAATTTGGACGGAAGTGACCAGGGGACTAACTGTGAAACTTTTTGAGAAGTTATGGGACCAAATCTGCAACAAAAATAGTTATGGGACCAAATTGAAACCTTAGTCATAGTATTGGGACCAAAAGTGCACTTAAGCCTTATTTTTTTTTTTATATAAAAGTATTTGTTTAGTCCCCAAGCTTTATACTAATTGTCAATGTTTACCTCACTATTTTCTTTTTGTGGCCAATTTCATCCCTATTATTTTATATTTTGATCAATTTTATCATTTGCTATTACTTTAATTAAATGTTAACGATAAAATCTACGTAGCTAATGATACAAAATGTAAATAAAATTAATAAAAAAAGAAATTTAAATTCTAATTCATATTAAAAAATAAGATGAAATTTGAAGTTAATTTATTGACGGAAGTTAGTGAAATGATGAAAATTATCAAAATGTGCAACATAGGAATGAAATTTACGATATAAAAAATTGAAAATAAAATTGATAATTAATATAAAATTTAACGATTTAAAAGATAATTTTGTTTGATTTTTTTAAGAATTAAAAAGGAGATGAAGTGATTTTTCTTTATTCAATTATTTTATTTTTCCTCTCTGATCAACGAACGTAAGATCTAAGATGTGACTTATTAAGCGAGGGCCAACATGGTTGGGTCACTGAGTGACGGAACTGACATTTAGATTTGAAAGGATTTTAATCTTCCATTGATACAAAGGAAAATGAATTATGATACCAACGGCATCATGTTCATTTTGAAAATCTAGAGCTTCAAAATTCAAATCTTCAATTGACATTTTGATATGCTCTTCATTAATTTGGCAGGTTTTGTTGAGTAATTTTTTCGTTATTCATGCAATAAGAATGATAAAAGTATCTTTTTAATAAAAATTATGTACTCCAAAATTTTTTAACAAAAGTGTCATATGGTTTCCAGCTTTCCACTGTTAATACTTTGTAGTCTTTAAAATTAAATTCTATTAAAAAATTAATGGCATTCAAATTCTACTCCAAAATTCTATAAAATGACTAGAATTATATATAGTATTAGAAAATATTTATAAACTTAATTATCTAGTATTTATACCTAGTTTTGTATTTATGTGGAATTATCGAACATAATTTTGACATTGTGACATAGCACGTGTTGTGTGTGCGTGTGATGTGCTAGTTTTTTTTAACACAAAAATGAAGTTATCATTATTGGAAAATAAAAATCCTAATATGTACAGCATATTTAAAATCTAAAAATTATGGTAAGTTTTGGCCAAAAAATTATAGTAAGTCAACAATAATTCCACATTTAAATTTTTTCCCAAAATAAATATAGTAAGTTAAGTTAATAAATTGGATTTTGTTTTGGTTATTGGCCCAAACTAGATTCATTAGTAGTCGAAGGCCTTGTCTTATAACATTCATAATTGGAGTATTTCATTGGATAGGGCCCATACGGGAACTCATTTGCATTATTCTTTGAGTAAACTAACTTTCCAGTCCCTAAATTTTATAAGTACTGACAATTTGGTCTTTGGATTTTCGCGAGTGTACAACTCGATTCCTGTATTTTCTTGACTCGTTGCAATTTGATTTCTCCATCACTCATGTAGCCCATTAAGGGTAGTTAGTTTGCTCATGTAGCCCATTAAGGGTGTGTTTGGGACCGGGATTAATCCCCATTTCATTTCATTTCATTATCCCTATTTCATTTTATAATTGGAGCTACAGTGTAAATTCGATGTTTGTTTTGCCTCATATTTTCATTTCATTTCATTCCAACATTATTACATCCCATTTTCATTTCTTTATTTATCCAATTACTATTATACCCATACTTATATACCTATAATTACTTATATTCTAATACAAATATAAAAAACGACAAAATAGTAATTTACATTACCTCATTTATTACACTTACCACTTCTTTTCTCTCTCCATCATTTAATACTAACTTTTTTCTCTCTCCACCACACACACTCCCATATATATATACTAGGGGCTTAGCGTGCCCTAACGGGCACGCAAATATGTATGTAAAATAAATAAGGGACTAAATTGTTAACTTAGTAAAGAAAGAGAGACCAAATAGTAAATTTTCTCTTATTTTTAATTTCATAGACTATAGTTTTAAACATGGACGACCAGAAAGGGGTGGAGCCATATAATATAAGATATATATATACTAGGGGCTTTGCGTGCCCTAACGGGCACGCAAATATGTATGTAAAATAAATAAAGGATTAAATTGTTAACTTAGTAAAGAAAGAGAGACCAAATAATAAATTTTCTCTTATTTTTAATTTCATAGACTATATAGTTTTAAACATGGACGACCAGAAATGGGTGGAGCCATATAATATAAGATATATATATATAATATAATATAATATTATTACCCCCCAACACACGTACATATATATAGATATATATTTATTTATTTAGGTTACATAATATCATATATATTTATATTATTTTGGTATATATCTTATATTAATTTAATTAAAGAAGAAATATTTCTATCTTTAAATTTAAATTAATTCAATAAATCAATAATTGAGTTATAAAAATATACAATTTTTGATATATTGATAATCTTTCATATATTTTTTTGGTTCTATTGGTAATTTCTTTTTGTATCAACAGTCATATTAATGATTACAATTTTTTATCCTTCAATTTTCATGTTATTAACATTTTCGTCCTTCAATTTATTTTTTGTTCATTTAGAGTGTGAGATACAGACCTGATCATTAAAAAATAATTGTAATTTTCTAAAGATTCATGGGTAATGAAATAAAATATACAATTTAGTCCTGAATTATTGTAATCATCAATGACTTATTTTTCGGTTAAATTTAAAAAATAATAGTTTAATACAAAATAAAAATAATAAAATATTATATTTTTCCTATATAAAAATAATAGGTAAATGGAGAAAACACACATAAAGATTTTTTTTAGTGTATTATAAAATTTTTTCGTCCCCATAACTACATAATTTAAAAGAAACAAATTTATTTAATATATAATTTTTGGTCCTTCATTTTTTATGTGAACAACATTGTGGTCCTTTAATTTATTTTTAGGGTAAGATAGAGTGACTCGATTATTAATAATTGCGATTCTTTGAGGGCTTATAAGTAATGGAATCAAATATTTCATTTATTTTTTTAGTTTAAAATAATTATGTGGTCCTTGATTTTTAAAACATTTTTTATTTTGGACAAAATATTAAGATTTTTTAAAATCTCCATGTTATTTACATTTTGGTCTTTCATTTTATTTCATTCCACAAAATACAACTCAAACCTCCATTCCAAAAATACCCTTTAGCACAAATTCCAAGACAGTTTCATTACAATTTCATTTCATAAAATTACATCCAAACACCAAAATATCATTTCATTATCTTCATTTCATTCCATTATCAATTACCAATTCTACCCCTCTACAATTTTAAAAAACTCATATAATTATTTCAACCAATCACAATCATTACATACCCATTTACATAATTTCACATCCTACTTTTTTTCATTACACCTCAACACAATCCAAACACCGTTTATCATTTTATTTCATTTACATAATTTTCTCATTCCCATTTCATTTTAAAAACCTCATCCCAAACACATCCTAAGTGCTGACATGAATCGTTATCTTCCACGTCAGCACCAATTTTTTTTTTTTTTAAATTACACATAATCATCATACCCTCCCTCTTCTCCTTCTTCTCCAAATTGTAAGTGACACTTTCTTCTTCTTCTTCCTAGAAAACTTAAAAAAAAAAATTAAAAAAAACCTTCCATATCCATTGCCAACTTATTTCTTTCTGTCATTACTTTCTCATTGGGCTTTCTAGGTGGGACTGGACCGGGCAAAAAGAAGCCCAAACATTTCACAAAGCGATTTCAAAGCTGCAACCCGCCTAAACGGCGACGTATTGTCGCGCATCTTTGTTTCGCACAGAGTCTCTCTCTCGAAGTTTGAATCTCGCCTCCTGCGGTTTGCATCGTCGTTCGAGATCTGTGTGTTGGCCTGAATCTCGGCGATGGAGAACCCTAAGATTCAAGAGGTGATCGAGAAGCAAGTGCTGACAGTGGCACAAGCCGTGGAGGATAAGCTCGATGAGGAGATTGCCGCCTTGGAACGACTCGACATGGACGATCTGGAGGCCTTGAGGGAGCGCAGATTGCAGCAGATGAAGAAGATGGCAGAGAAGCGAAGCCGATGGATTTCTCTCGGTCATGGCGAGTATTCTGAGGTCATGTCCGAGAAGGATTTCTTCTCCCTAGTTAAGGCCAGTGACCGCGTCGTCTGCCATTTCTACCGCGAGAATTGGCCCTGCAAGGTACAATTCAGAATTCTTTGCCGCTATGCTTTGGGCAGAAAACCTTGAGTTCGCTTTCTAATCTTTTATGTGGATATTTTCATTTTGGAAGGGATCGCTTTTTAACATCACAAGTAAAATATGGGGTTTTTGTTGACAAGAAATTTGAATTAAGCATGGTTTTATAGAAAATCGTAAGAATTTGGACAACGGCTATGAGATTGAACGCAGTGATCATGAACACCGTGATGTATTATTATATCTCCTAGCCTATCCTTGTAAGTTGGTTTATTGGAAGACTATGATGCTTTTAGGGTTTCCTACTTCCCTTATGTTGCCCCATTCGCCATTTTTTTTGGGGGGAGGAAGCTTAGATTCTTTCTTCAAGCATACACTCTGAGTAGTTGTAGAAGCTAAATTCTCTGGTTGTCATGAGATAGTTATTCACTGACCTTCGCAAAAAAGTTCCAAATTTTTCTGAATTTAGCAGTGATGTTAGACACAGCTTCATAAGGCCACCTTTTGAGCCTCAATTTAGCATGTAATAAGCAATAACCCTTGCAAATTTGGTGCTTTTTTCACATTGTGGTATTTCCATATTTGAATCTATATATAGACTTAAGTTTCAGCTTTCTGGAGAAACAATTCATGTTCACACTTCATTTGTTGCAGGTTATGGACAAGCACTTGAGTATATTGGCAAAGCAGCATATTGAGACACGGTTTGTGAAAATTAATGCTGAGAAAAGTCCATTCCTGGCTGAAAAACTCAAGATCATTGTTCTTCCAACTCTTGCCCTCATAAAGAATGCCAAAGTTGATGATTATGTGGTATGTATATCAATGGAACTACGTGATGCTGGCAGTGATATATATATTCCCATTTATGTTATTTTTAGTTGATTTAGCACCAGCAATATGACAGCATTGTGTATATTGTATTAGGTGGGATTTGATCAACTTGGAGGTACGGATGAGTTTAGCACAGAGGATCTGGAAGAAAGATTGGCTAAAGCTCAAGTCATCTTTTTTGAGGGTGAATCATCAGTTTCTCATGCAAGGTCCTCCCGAAGTGTCAGGCAGAGCACGAAGGCAGACTCATCAGACTCAGAATAAGCTGGATTCCTGCTAAGTGTTAAGGTCTATTTACTTTACCTCTCATGGGGATTGTGCACTCAGGCTACACCTTCAATATATAGTCACAACTCACATCTAATGCTTTATTATGCTGATGCCAGAAATTACTTGTCATCATGATTCTAGGTGTAGTTCTTGATTCAGAGGTTCATACATCGGTGAGAAAGTTTGTTATCATCCCTTGTGTTAATGATATTGATCACTGTAAAAGTAAATCTTATGAGTTTTAATTTTGGCCAAGCTTATTGATTATGTTTTTGAGTTTTTCAAATGTAATTCAGTAATTGGGAACTGAGGTTTCCTGTTCTGTATGGCATCTTGGGGGCCAAAGTCAAATTTTTAACGCTGCATCGTATTTACTCAGTTCATTTACTCTTGCTATCCACATTTTGTGTACTTGGTTCTAATTTTGGCCAAGTTTGTTTGCCAATATTACATTTAATTTTTCTTTATTTTTTATCGAATATTTACGTGTCTTTTTTTTTTTTTCCTTTTTCTTTTGTGGATGAAAAATGCCTTGGGAATGAAAGATGAGGATAACTTAAGGGTTACTTATGGCGCACCAAAAAAGAAAAAAAAAGGGAGAATTGCTGAATTGGATATAATTTTGGACTCGGACTTTTCACAAATTCAAGAGCTAGTCCCGTTTTCATTTAATTTTCAAAATTTCAAACTTGCATCTATTTTAAAATTATATTTTTTTCCTTGTATAATTTAAAAGTAATATAATAAAATAAAATTGGAAAAACAATAAGGTTAAAAACTCAAAATACATTTTGGGTTTTAAAGTTTCAATTTAACTGCTTCTATTTTACTTAAAATTAACTACATTAATTTGCTTATATGATACTCCTATTGAATTAGACTCAATCGTAATATTTTATTGTCAACTCATGACAGGAATTAGCGACCTATTTATTCTATAGGCAAAATTTAAGAGAACTCCCAAATCTAAACACTTTGAAAAACAGACATAATAATTGTGCAACAAAACCATAGGGATAGGACTTAGGAGTACATGCATATTGAATGCAGAACAATCTTTTAATACCTGGTTGGAATGAATGCAAAAGAAAATTTATAATTCATTTATTTAGTTTACATGTAAAATTAATATAGTTTTAAGAGACAAAATTACTATTAAAATTCAAGTAAAAAAGAAATATAAATAATTTTACTTAATTCTAAATCAACAAAAATATTATTTTCAATAATACGGGTCATAATATAAATAATATATAAATAATATAGTTATAAAAGTAATGCCTTAATTATATTCAACTCAATTCACCAACTTTAGAATGCATAAACATAATTCATACTAATGGTATAAAAAAAATACACGGTAAAAGAAAGCAGAGTAAATTACACTTTGCTATTTTGTAGTTTGACCCCATTCTATTTTGGTATCTTGTGTTTAAAATATGATATTTTGGTACCCTGAGATCTCCACCATTACCCTTTTGGTACCCTGAATGATTTTTTTGTTAGTTTTAGACGGAATTTGGCACATGACCAGCACGTGGGCTCATCAAAACTCAATTTTATCCAACATTTTGCCACAACAATAAAGATCAAACGTATCGTTTTCGAAACCTAGCTCTGAATTCTCTCAAAACTTTCTTAGCATCCAACATCGAAATCATTTTAAACTTTTGAAAAACATGCGTTTGATCTTTGTTGTGACAAAATGTTGGACAAAATTGAGTTTTAGTGAGCCCACATGCAAACCACGTGCCAAATTCTGTCCAAAACTAACAAAAAAATTGTTGAGGGTACCAAAAGAGTAATGGTGGAGACCTCAAGATACCAAAGTGTCACGTTTTAAGCCACGGTCAAACCATAGAAATGGATCTTCTAAAGTTCCTTTATCATACATTTCTTGTGAAGTTGAAGAGAGAAAGGAAGAAAAGAGAGAAAATGCGGATCCTACATTATTTGATGGGACTCACATTTTCTCTTTCTAATTTCACAAGAAATGCATGATGAAAAAACTCTAGAGGTTCCAATCCCGTCAAACCACACAGTATTAAAATGCAATTTTACCTAAAAAAAATTATAAAACCTCCTCAATAATTATTATTTTATAAATTTATTTTATTATTATTCCATAAATTTCACCCCTTTTTTACCGTAAATAATTCAATCTCTATCCCCTGTTGAATTTGGAGATTTTTTTTCCTTCTCATTTCCCCAAATTGAACGGCACAGACACGCAAACGCCGCGAGCGCGACGACGTACGAAAGTTGAATTGAATGCATTATGCAAGGCAAAGCCCTACCTACTATGGTGACTGAGTTCGTGACTCGTGACACAACATAACAAAACTGACAAAGCGCAACGGTGGCTCAGAGATTTCTCTTTTCTGGGTTTTCCTATATCCGTCTACTTCACAATTCTCAAGAAACCAACTTTCTCATCGCATAAGATCGAAATTCCCCACCCCACTTCCTGTCAAATCTTCCTCTCATTGCCTCCTCAATTAGCTACGGAGAATTCTATGTTCTTCACATCGGTAACGTAAGTTTATGATGTAACTTAATTCCCCTTTCGTCTTTTTTTTTTTTTTTTT